>JASCZW010007137.1:0-96045 GCA_034211315.2 Aedes japonicus | reverse complement strand
GCCAAATCAGATATGAAGCCCCACAGAGTCAGCTGTCCTGCTCCCAGATAATGAAAAAACTAGATGTTCCGGTGACTCCACGACGAATTGGATTGGAAAAAAACTCGGATTTTGAATGAATCGCCGAACGCCAAATGGAAGGAACTGCAAGGAAAGCCAAAGTTCAACCTCATTCATAATCAAACCCGGCTCAAATTCGCCCGGAAGTACATGGATTGCAAGACTAAATGGCGAAATGTTGTGTTTTCTGACGCGAGCAAGTTTAATTTAGACGGACCGGACTGTCACAGTTTCTACTGGCATGATTTGAATCGAACTGGTGTCGTGAGATCGAAGCGAAACTTTCGGGGTGGAAGTTTGATAGTTAGAGCTTGGTTCGGTTTGCCCTTCTCCTATCATGCCAAGCTTCCGGTTTGTTTCATTTCACCCCGAATAAATTCTTTAGCTTTTGGAAAATCCCAGGTAACCCATAAGCATTAGCATATGCAGTAAATCAACCCTAAATCTGCATTTCAGATGCTACAAGCATTATATTAGCATTATATCAGCATCTTAAATGCTATCTGTTGTAAAGTTGGATTTCAAATGCTATTTGAAGGCTTGTAGCCTGTAATAAGCATTTCGAATGCAAAATAGCATTAATGAAGCATTATCATAGCATTCAAGTAAAGCAGCCGTATATTGGGCCAAAAGCGGCATTTATGTTGCATTTAAAGTGACTTAAGTGCTTGATAGGCTGTCGTAAAGATGCTTTGGAACTGCTTATTGGTTACCTAGGATGTATTGATCGGTCATATTGGGAACGACGTGAATGACGATATTGTTTTTACAGGACAATGCATCTATTCACGTCTCCAATCAATCCAAATCGTGGTTTGTTGAGAACAACATTCCGCTACTTGCTTGGCCAGCTTGCAGTTGGGTTTGCAATTCCATTGAAAAACTCTGGAGAATCTTAGCTGCAAAGGTTTATTCAAACTGAAGTTATTTTGGTAGCAGTTATAGTTTTAAAACAGCAATTCAAGAGTGTTGGCCTTTTTAGTGTGTGTAACATTATTATGAATTATCATCTAAATCTTTTATAAGTAATATGCATTCTTTCATATTCATTACGGCTTCGCAAGATTCGTGCAAAATAACTTATTTTTCAATACGACCCAAATCACACGAGCCAAGTACCTTTCACATAGCACACATGCTCTGTTACTTTCTCAGCCATTCATTACTGAACTGATAAAACATTTCTATCAGTTTCACTGATTCTTTCTGAAATTGAAAATGACTTATGAACTGAGTAAATTAAGTAAACATAAATTCAAAATCAAATCAGCCTGGACAATGTTGAATGAACTAGCGAAAATGCGTCCTTCTCAGAATTGAGTTTACACATTCAGAAGCTCTCACACAGAGTGAATGTGACTGGCACACTGTAGTAATTTTCCACAGATTTCATCAAGTGAAGATGAAAAATCGCACCCTTGATCTAGAATAGTGGCGGCCATACCGAATATTAGCTAGTCTTCGAAATTCGGTTGTAGAACTCATTTCCAAAGTAAAATGTTACCATTCGGCTGAACAAATGTTATCCAACTGTGAGCTAATGTTAAGTTACAATGCTGAATTTGTTAAGAATAAAGGAAAATTATCCTATAAATCGAAAAAAAAAAACGATAATTGGGTTGTGTGCAATTTCTGAAATACATAGAAAAATGAGAGTCGGTTAAATGAATATCTACCACTGTAGAACTGATGCTCGAAGCAAGGTCTAGATCGTCTTTAATTTTACTTGAAGTCGCGGCTGGATCGATTTGAACAGTTCTCGCAGTCATCCGATCGATTCTTTGGGTAGTGCGACACTTCCAGCCACGAGATTCAGCCTTGGCCTTCCATTTTAAAGCGTTCCTGATCATTTTGGCAGAGTATCGTACTGTTTGCTGGACGTGCCTGTGCGATTTGTCTTCTTTTACAAGCATTTTTTATTAAACTCCGCTGTTCCGGAGTGCAATGTTTACAACGGCCCATTTTTCTTACCGTTAGTTTACAAGACAAATCTTCCGCAAGTTTGTTTGTGTGGAGTTTAGGAACCATAATCTGAAAATTAATAAAAAATGCTTGTAAAACGTATGCTTGAGAGCATTTTTTACCCAGCACTGGGGTAGCTTGGCAGAAGATTGTGTGCTTGATTGGATACCGCCTTTTCAAACATATTTTCAATTTCACAGCCCTTCACTCTAACGGATTTTTCAATACCTTCCCTTCACATAATTGGTTCTAAAAGTGCTAATCACTCCTAGGGTCTCATGGTCAGCGATGAGAAGATACTTCCATTTTCAAAACATTAAATAGCATTTCCTTGTTGAAACCTCAAACTCTGCGGCATTGAGGTAACATCACGTTTTTTTTATAAACTCTCGATACATCATATGCGATACGTCAATGCGAGGAAGAGGTCCCATGCATTTTCCAGACAAGCATCCTCAAATCACCAAGCTTCCCCCGCCATGTTTAACGTCCTTCTTGTAATATCGTGGATTCAGTCTGGTACTAAGCGGTTGTCTTACTCGTTTCATTATATCAGAATCAAACACGGAAAACTACGTACACGGAAACAAATCCGTGCCCAGATCCGTGAACTGCAGCGAACGAGCAAAAATAAACCGTGAACTGAATCAGGAACAAAATTACGGTCTTAGGTAAAAATCCCGATAACGTGACCTTCTTCACGGTCCGTTTCCATTTGAGGGAATGCTTTTGTTTTTGTGTATGGATGTTCGATAACTTTTTGCTGGTGTTGATATTAACAGTAAAGTAATATTCTCGCCACTACTGCCTCCGAAGAACATACACGAATGGCTAACGTTATGTTAAATAGGATAGGAGCGCTGTTTTTTTTTAAAAACAACTGTATGAATAGATGGTTTGAATTATCAACCTGAAATAAAGTCCTGACACTTTTTTTTAGAATTTGAACTCAATTGGTTGCGATTTCAAGCTGCAGTGCAGTAGCCCTTTGAAGTTTATATGGAATAACCAAACTTCTTGTTCTCATCCGCCTAACACTTTGGCGTGCCGCAATACGAATTTTTATTCCGACAAGAACAGATATAGCTCTCTGTTTTTTAATTGATAAAGCATTAAATCCACTGATAGTCCTCATAATGACATTACATGAAGGACCTAAAAACTGGTGTATTTTATGGTAAAAAATGCGATCTAACGAACAAGAAAATGATCCAAACGAGTGAGGAGGCCCTCTATCCACGAAACTATTAGCAACAGGGAGTGCCTTGACCAAAGCCTACGCTCCATTCAAAATTAAAAAAAAAAATTGGACCAGTCTACGAGGTGGAGGGGGCGGGGCCTGAGATTTTCAAAAATGAGTACGTTGCTTATGGACAGGCCCTTATTTGGATCACAATTAATTATGTACCTCACCACCAAACCATCTTGCCCGGTGAACCCCGACTTCTCATGCTCACTCGATCACTCGCGCAACGAACAATAAGCAACCGAAACAATAGACAAAAAGCTACACTCGATAACAAAATATTGCAGAACAAAGTATCGACACAACCGATTCAACCGATTATCCTAAACAACTAACAAGTTGAACCGATTAACATGGTTGGATACATATCGTTACTTTGTATAGTTCAAAAAGTTACAGTTACAACTGAATATCTTAAGTTTTGTACTACAGGACAGCTCGAATGACATAGAATCTCCCAGTATTATTTCATAATGTCTATTGATCTTCCAGGACATTCATTGAAAATGTTTGAATTCATACTGTAGCTTTGAATAGTGGATAAAGCTACTGTTTTAACAGTAGATCTTAAATTCAGAACTCCAGGACAGTTTGGATGACATAGAATATCTCAAGATTATCACAAAATGTCTATTGGTCTTCCTTCCAGGACATTAATAGAAAGTGATTGATTTCATATCATAATTTTGGATAGTAGATAAAGCTTCTGTTACAAAAGTAGATCTTATGTTCTGAACTACCCGTCAGTTTAGATGATATCGAATATCCCAAGATTATCTTGTAATTTTTGTTGGTCTTCCGTCCAGGACATTCATTTAAACAGATTGAAAACATACCGTAACTTTGTACAGCGGATAAAGCTATTGTTAAAACGGTAGATCTTAAGCTCTGAACTCCAGGTCAGTTTGGACAACCTAGTACTTCTCGAAAAAATGCTCCACCTTTTCAATTATTTCTATGGTATTGAGCACCGAATCAATCAGAATACCCCAAATTGCTTGTATATTACACTTGGAAAAATTTAGGCCTGCAAAGGTTAAATAGCAATAAAGCTTTATGTCCATCAAGCATACTGCAAGGCTCATCAAGTTCCTTTATGTAGCCTAATTTTGACGAATTAAAATATTGGAAATCAGAAGACCGTTGCATTTCGTTATGATGTTCAATGAACATGTGAATGAGAGGCCACTGGATGGAAGAACTCTACGCATTTACTCAGGGCCTGTTCATAAACCACGTAGACTCATTTTTGAAAATCTCAGACCCCAGCCCTCCCTCCACGTTGATTTTTCTTCATACATTTTTTTTAAAATTTTGTATGAAGCGTAGATTTTGGTCAACCCACCTCCCTCCCCCCAGAAAAGTCTACGTGTTTTATGGATAGCCCATCACCAACGAAGACAAGAAATATCACTGCTCGCATTAACTTGATTGCACGTATCGATAAATGTTTCCGGATTTCAGTAGAGTTATTAAGTCTAAATGAGAGAATCTTTCAGCCTGTCGTTTGATGAACCTCAATCAAACATGGGTCATTATCTTGTCCAAAATATGTCCAAATCATCCAATACTATATCGTTTCGTTTAAATCTCCACTTCAGAAAGTAAGTTTTAAACCCTCTTAACCAGCTAGCTAGAGTGCTTTTAAGCTGAACCCCGAAAGAAATCTTTTGCAATATTGCAATTCCCATTTTTCCTCTTCTGATCACACACAATATTGTAACCACCAGAATTTTCCAATCCGTATTCCACTCAACCATCGAATTCCCAATCCTCTTCACTAATTGCAATTTTACAACGCAAACGAACCGAGCGCAAGCTTTCATGTTTCCACCGATGTACCGAAAATCCACACATCCTCCTGTGCTATCTACATCTCCCGGACACATTTTACCCGATCCGTCGTTCATCCCCAGCATGGTAAAGCACCCCCTCCCCCCCCACCCCCTCCCCACACAAACTTTCTACCTGTCGCCGAGTCTCACCTGAGGAAACGAGGAGGAGGAATGAGTTGCCCGCTTACGATTTTCGATATGTCAACCCGTCAAAACGCCCACCATCGACCGCCTCCGCACTCCGATGTCGGTTCGGTTGGTATAGTTCCAGCAGGGCTGTGTAGCGTGACAAACAGAAACAAGTGGAAACTCTTTCGGCGAAAGCTTGAGTTTTGTAACTTGCGCGGTGCTACCACAATCGTCAGCTAACCGTGCACTTACACATTCATACATACATCTACACGCGTTGATGGCGCTGAGTAGTGGCAAAATTTGATCCCAAAAACTAAAACGGAATGGAACTACGACGACGTCGAACAACGATGGCAGTAGTTATCCATCCGTGTAGCACAGTAAACAAGCATGCCCTCTCTGTCTCTGTCTCTTCGACGGGGACGACGAATCTTCCGACAGCCATGGCCGGAGTCAAAGTTATTCATCATACAATCTGAACCGTATCATTCCCCCCGGTATCCGAACTGGCAACGGAAGGGACCAGTGTGTGGCGCCCTGGAGGCAGGAAGGAGGCAAGGGGTTGAAAACTATTGCACACATGACTTTGATTCTATGTGGTGGAAGGATTTATGTATGGAGCTTTATCGTATGAGGAATAAATAAAACACTCCTGGAGCTCCGGATCTGTTGTGCCTTGCTCTCTCGATGTGGCTCAGGAAGGCACAGTGGTCCAATCACGTGACATCTGATGGGAAGGAAAATGAAGGTGCCTTCTCAATGAATGTTTCGACTACGGTTAAGCGAGATAAGTTAAAAGTTTGATAGTCTATTTAATTGAGAAGTTGAAGATATCCCCTCTTACTTAACCCGATGCCCATAGTCTATCACTTGAGGAGAGAAAGCAGGAAGAATTTCCAAACTTCTTGCAGTTATTTATGGATAGCAGAGAAAAAAGTGCCTTGTGCACTCGACTCCGCATTGCTCGTTCGCCTGATTGCCATAGAACCCGTCAAACGCCCTCGCCGTGTGCCATTCTCCATTAATCGGACGAAGGAGATGCGAAAAAAGGGAACCAACGGCGAGAGACTGGCAGTAAAAATAAAGCGAAAATGAAAATATACAGCACCGCCATATATCCTTGCGATGCTCGATCGATCGGAATGCGAAACGAGCGACCGAGCTTTTGTACACGCGAGAGACAGAGACATATCCAGAAGTAGGCCCTCCCCATGGAATGGGCGGCAAATACACAACAAAGCAGCTCCTTCTCGTACAAGGCAGGCTTTTGCCGTTGATTCTGACTCTGACTCCAGTGTGGTGCGCGATGCCACCCCCATCCAAGCCACTTCTCTCTGAAGCTGAACTGATGAGGAACAGAGCACACCGAGTGCTGCAAACGGTTCGGCTTGTTGTTGGTGTGTCATAATGATTTTCCAAGCGAGTGTATGCAATATATCGGAGAAATGGATTTCGGGAACCCTCGTCAAGCGCTAGGCTCCTTCCTACTCCCCCCTACCATCACAAATTGTTCGTTAGTTCGCGTTCATTGCCGGTTGATATCTGGAAGAAAGTTCGCCATGAAGCAAAATAGGCACCATTTTCTTTCGCTCGACTCCGGTCCCGGCGATTGTCTCTCGCTCCTTGGAGCTTGTGTTTCGGTGAGTGTCTCGCTAACTGTGTCGCCGGAAGCAGAGGTGTACGCAGAATTTCAGGCTCAAGATACCAAAAGGAAAAGAAAAGGAGATGAGTTTCACTGAATAGTGAAATTTGGTGAGTTCATTCCAATTATGGTGAATAAGTTAAAGTCAGTGGCTAGTGGGCTGATTAGCAGTAAACTCTGAAAGTGAAAACATGATTCCCCGTTAAGCCTGCAAGCATTTTAGTTAAAGATGTGTCTCATGAAAAGTAATGAAGAAAATGAAGCCTGCATCGGAAGGTCAATGATTATCCGAGAGCCTATGAATACAAGAATTGAACGCTGTGCAATGAATCTCTCCGTACATGCTGGATTAACCTCCAAACAAATCTAAAAAAGGCTGAATGACCCTTATGACGATTCTACCGCGTATTGGATAAAACCGTAAAAATGAGGTTGTTCTTTCGCGGATCTAGATAATTCTAAATCTTGACTGGGATTTCTAGATTCGCTGAAACTTAAAGTAGAATGATTCTAAATGATGATGTGATGACTACTAACGTCTATTGTAAAATGTAACTTTACATAGTAGCGGCATAATCTGAAAAAAAAAACAAAACGATTTGATCAGAATTCTATTGTTGTTTGTGATCATCACTTACGTGAAATCCGCTAGTATAGGGTGGATATTCTCCTTCCATAAACAAGTTCACACTAACAGCGCAGAAATTGAGCTCATGATTCGCAGAATAAACCCAATAGATGGGGTTTACAGGGTGGCCACAGACTCGGGAAAATCGGGAAATGCGGGAAAAATGCGGGAATCCAAAATCATCGGGAAATATGCGGGAGAAAGGCGGGAATTTCAAAAGTCATCGGGAATTTTTGTCATATAAAAGGCACCATACTCACACCTTTTTCAAATGATTTGAGTAGCGTTTTTGACATTTACTCGGTCGACCGATCTCATTGTTCAGCCTGTTCAAAACTTACCGCTTAGAGCATCTTCAGCGGTGGTCTATTTTAACATCTTTATAGTTGATTTGTATCAGCAAACTTAAAAATAACCAGCTAAAGCAGACTAACTTTGCGTTCCCCGCACCGGTGTAGTATTTCTTGTTGTTAAACCCACCAACACCTATCATCTTGTCAATCATACAATATCCAGAGATCAGAAGTTTTGTTTTTTTCAGAGACCGAGGATTTTTCGCAAACTTTTTACCATGGATTGGTTTGAGTGGTGGTGAGTGTGTGCATGCATGCATCTCATTTAAAAGATATTAGATAGTGCTGATATTGATAAATAGCGCCACGCCAACCTATGACAAGAAGCACTTTCTGCGATGTTTCAACATGCCAAGGAATATGATCCTAGACATTATGCTACAAGTAGAATCAACTGATGACTTTTTCCAGCTGTTGCGATGCAGCTGGATATGTTGGCCTTAGTGTTAAATAGGTACACTGCAGCCTAACGGATGTTGGCGTATGTCCTCAGCTAGTTCTCTCGACGAAAACTTGGGGGTTGGGGACCCTGAGGAAATTTTGCAAATCTGTCCTTAAGACTTATGGCCCGCAGTATTCACGCCCCCAATATCGGAAAAGGTTAAGAAACTGATGAAAAAAAATTATCTCCCAAAAGTTCGAAAAAAAATCTTGTAAATTCAGTGCACATAGAAACTCAGGGAAATTATCAGAAGCTCGGTATACTTTTTAGATTTGATTCAGACTTTCCCGAGGTTTCGCTATTCTCCCTGATGTCAAAAGAACATAACATCAAATCAGGGAACCCTCCAGAAAACTGGGGAGCTTTCCAGAAATTAAGGGTTCTTCCTAGAAGTTAAGACAACTTTCCTGAAATACATATTGTTTCCTAGAAATTCAGAGAATTGTCCACAAATTCAAGGAGCTTACCACGAGTTCAGGGAAGTTTCCAAAAGTAAAGGGTTCTTCACAGAAGTTCAGGTAACTATCCAGAAATTCAGGGGGCTTCCAGAAGTTTACAAAAGTTATCAGATTATTTTGGGTATTTTTAAGAAGTTCATAGAACTACTCAAGATGTTCAGGGAACTTCCCAAAAAATCAAGGAACATTCCAGAAAATTAGAGAACTTACAACAGAGAACAGTCAAGAAATTCATGAAGCTTTTCAACAGTTTGCGGATCTTCTTAGAGGTTTAGTGAACTTTTTAGAATTTCATGAAACTTGCTAGACATTTACAGAACTTCTTAGAAGTTCAGCTAACATGTAGGAGTTCAAGAAACTTCCTTGAAGTTCAGGGTTTCTCATGAATTCAAAAAACTTCTCAGAACTTCAGGAAATGCTCACAAAGATCATGGAACCCCCCCAAAGATCAGGAAGTTTTCCAAAAGGTCAACAAACATCAGATCAAAAGATCAGAGAACGTCCCAGAAATTTAGAAAATGTCTCAGTTGATCAGGGAATTTTACAGAAGCTCGAAAAAACTCCCGGATGCTCAGGGGATTCAGCAATTCAGGAAATTTCTCAGTAGTCCTGCGATCTTCCAAGAATTTCAGAAAACTTCCCCCAAGATCGTGGAACTTTCCAGAATTTCAGAAAACGTCCAAGATAAACAGGAAAATGGATTTTTTGAGCATTCGAAAAGTTTAGGAAACATTCAAAGGAGTTTTCCATAAGTTTGGGGAGCTTCCTAGGACTTCTTTCCAGGTGATCGAGAAACTTTCCAATCGGTCCGAAAACATCCCAAAAGTTCAGGGTATCTAAGTATTAAGAAGAACTTAAACTTCTTACAACTCGATAATTTTTCGAACCCAACCAAAACTAGAATAAAGAAACCAACTACTTTTTAATCAATTTCATAGAATTTCCACCTATTCACAATCTTGGAGACTATAAAAAGGTCTTGTACGTTTTAACAACATCTCGGTAATGCTAACTATTCCACAAAAATACACGGCTTCCAAGATTTTTTCAATTTCTTGTAAGTTATTTAAATATTTGTGATATTCTGCTTTGTATCACAGAATATGTACCTGCTGGAAGTTAAAACAACTTCTGGGAAGCGAAATCTGATTTTCTAAGTTCTCGTCATTTCCAGAAAGTTTTTCCTATTCCATGGATGATCAGCAAACTTTTTGGAAGTTCATCCAAGTTTCCAGAAACGTTAATATTTTTTCGGCAATTCAATGAACTTCTCAAAGTTCCACCATTTCTCTTCTCGAAAGACAGCGAGCAAACTTCATGATTATCTGGAAACTTCCAATTATTTTATTCAACTGCCGAGAAGTTTAATCAACTTCTGGCATGTGTATATAGATATTTCCACCCAATCTTCATAGATATTCCGAAGTTCATTAAATTAAATTTTTTAAGAGTGCGTTCAGTAAGAAACTTAGAAGCTTATATAAGTTCTGAAATGATGCAATATAGAACCGGCATGAAACAAAATTTACAAACACCAGCAATGCAGCGATGTTTTTGCGTTTGCTCTAAACAAATAAATTTAAACCACGATTTGAACCACCGTTGAAGATGCCCCTAGAAGATCTGGCTACACGGCTGTAACAGGTGAGGCCAGAAATGAACTTATCTTTCATCTGGTGGTGAATGTGTTTGAAGTTTGGTGAATTGCGTTTGTAAAGGTGTTAACACATGGTGAAAGAAGAATTTGGGCAGCTGTGCACAATGCCGTCTGACGTTGTTTGCCGGATTCCAAAGAAAAGAAAATGGCTTGGACAAATTTTGGCTAGAACCAAGAAGGAGCTACCAAATTTGACAACATTTGTTGAAAATTGGCTCATCCTGTCGCACAAAAGGCGTATTTTAAATAAATGGAAAGTGTCTGGTGGTAAATCAAACTGGAAAAAGTTTGGGAGCTCAGAGATTTAGCTACGAGTAATTTATATTAACTCTTCTTAACAGTCAGGAAAATAAGGCAAAAATGCGGGAAAAATTCGGGAAAAATGCGGGAATTTTTATGTTAAGATTGTGTGGCCACCCTGCTCTCGGCTTCCATCTGGGATAACTTTTGACTCACTGCATGAAACATCGTGAAATTTATACCACAGAAAGTGGGCACCTAGATAAACAAACCGCTGTAAAAGAATTCTGGAAGCGGTTACTTTCCGTGCCACTGCAACACGATGAGTGATTCCGGATTCTAACTGGACAGAACTTTATCCATAACTGTTAACAACGGAGAGTGTGCATTCGCACGCCCTCCATTCATTTCGCTTCAATCGGGTGCCCTGACGGTCCCTTCCATTCCTCAGTCTTAGCATAAAAAATTCCCATAGTTATAACTAAGTCATATATTCTTATAAGAGAAAATACTACAAGCATCTATTGTATATGATTTCATTTTTTACTCCCCTTACAAGTTAACATTATAGAACAGGCAAAGATATTTCAAATCTTGTCTGAAATATTTTATGTGAAAGTCCGTCTTCCATAGAAATGTTTTTTGCAAATTTCGGTATCATGTGGAATTAAATGCAATTTTGTCCGGATCAGTATTAACATCACAATGAAAATTAAAGTTATTTTTCTGTGCATTCCTTTTTCGAATTTTCCATAAAATGACACGACGGTTTTGCTATCTGAAATGCTGCGTAGATGATTGCCGCTTGTGAATGAATCGAACATGGACCCAAGTAAAAAGAACCTTGAGTTATTCTGCTTGAATTACATACAAAGAAATAACGGCTAAATAAAGCTAATTTCATTAAACGTCTTCAAAACGAACATATAAAAAAGTCTTTCACTGACTATATCGACATGGTTTTTGGCTAACGATTTTAAAATAGATTTAGTATATATACCTGTACCAATTGCAGTCTTTTTGATGGTTGAATTCTTTGAGCAGGCTAACAATGAGAGACAGGAAAGCCTGTACCAGTTAAATTTCGGACATTATTTTTTCAGTGTAGATTTTGAATTATTTCGCTGATCGCTGTGACGTTTCACTTATATGATAGCTGAATCTCCACTTGATTTCGTTGTATGGCATGTTTACATTCTTGTTACATTCAGTGAAATGGCGTCACAAAATCCGCGAAATTCAAATTTATCGGTAACCGATATTGCCCAGAAACAAAAACTACCAAAAGATACCGTGTTTTATGATTGTGTATCGGAAGGTTGGAAATGAAACAAATCGAAAAGTATGCTCCCGACAAAAAGCCACTAGAAAAAACACAATCTTTCTGTCCTTAAATGTGGCTCGAAAAGTTGGGAAGTCAAAATCATACATGTTAAACGTGAAACAGAGGCAATGACTGAAGGCGAACAAAGTGAAAAGGGTGCCCAACCGTGATGACAAACACAATTTCATTGCAAAAAGTTGTGCTAAGGAGCTTTACACCAATTTTTGCAAACAATTTCTTGTATCATAATGGACGACGAAACCTACGTACTCGAAGACTATAAACAGCTTCGGGCCTGGTTTGTTACCCCGCAATACAAAGGATCGCCGTTGCTGAGCATTTCCAAAGAAATCCACAAAGAAGGTGTCCAAATTCCCGTAGTAGTATTTGATTTGGCAGGCCATATGTAGCTATGGTCGAAAATCTAAGGGGCGATACGGTCAAAATTTGGTCAATATCAACTTGACGTATTTCTTTCAATTTTGCATTTAAAAAACCTGAACACCCCTCATTTTGAAGGTGTGTGTGTGTAGAATGTTGCTCTTATTTTGATTTTGGAATTCACTCTTCAGTTGTCAAAATGCCGTCCAAGCAAGAAAGAGCAGCGTATCAAAATTTTGCTCGCGCATCGCGAAAATCCGAGCTACTCGCACGCAAAGTTGGCAAAATCGCTAAAAGTTGCCAAATCAACCGTTACAAATGTAATTAAAGTGTTTGAGGAACGTTTGTCGACAGCCAGGAAGTCTGGATCGGGGGAAATCGAAAACCGGAAGCCGCTGAGACGACAAAGAGAGTTGCCGGTAGTTTACAAGTGAAACCCTAACCTTCTCTCGAGATGCCGCAAATAAGCTAGGTGTATCGTCTACAGCCGTGCATCGAGGCAAAAAACGAGCCGGACTATCGACTTACAAAGAAGGTAGTGACTCCAAATCGCGATGATAAACAAAATACGACAGGCCAAAGCGCGATCCCGGAGGCTGTACACGACGATGCTGACGAAGTTTGACTGCGTGGTAATGGACGACGAAACCTACGTCAAAGCCGACTACAAGCAGCTTCCGGGACAGGAGTTTTATACGGCAAAAGGAAGGGAAAGGTAGCAGATATTTTCAAGCACACGAAACTGTCAAAGTTCGCAAAGAAATATCTGGTTTGGCAAGCCATCTGTACCTGTGGCTTGAAAAGCAGCATTTTCATAGCTTCCGGGACTGTCAACCAAGAAATTTACGTGAAAGAGTATTTGAATAAACGTCTGCTGCCTTTCCTGAAGAAACACGGTTGTTCCGTACTGTTTTGGCCGGATTTGGCATCTTGCCATTACGGTAAAAGGCCATGGAGTGGTACGCCGCCAACAACGTGCAGGTGGTTCCCAAGGACAAGATCCCTCCCAACACGCCAGAGCTCCGCCCAATTGAGAAATACTGGGCTATTGTCAAGCGGAACCTAAAGAAGACAAAAAAAACTGCTAAGGACGAGCAGCAGTTCAAGGCAAACTGGCTTTCTGCGGCGCAGAGGTGGACAAGGTGGCTGTACAAAATCTGATGGCAGGGGTCAAGCGTAAGGCCCGGCAATTCGGATTTGGAAAAGCGGAAGCCTAACTGAATATTTTTCCTGAATTTTATACTAATTGAACTTGAAATATACGATTTCACCGATTTACACGCGTTTTCCCTTGACCAAATTTTGACCGTATCACCCTTTAGTTTCGTTTCTACCGTCACTATCAATAAGGATGTGTACGAGACAGAATGAGCATGAGCATTATTGACCGCCCACGGATGCAATTCCGATATTGCCAGATCAGCTGTATTTACAGAAAGAACCAACAGATGATGTTTGAGACTAACATACATCTTCAATGTGTAAAAACTGGTGACCCATTATAAAGCAATACCGGTGCCGGCCGTGCCCGAATGCTGGTCAAGTAGGAAATGGGAAGCAATGTGTTGACATGATACTCGCTTTTGAGGAAGCCGAGAAATCTTCTGCACTTCCACGAGAAATCACTGGGATGTTGGATAGTTGGGGAAAGTTAGCAGCAGGGTTCGTTTTGGTTAACGATACGCTGAAAATATGTAGCACTTTTCGCCAAAAGCAATGGGCCGCTCCAATGATACTGAAAAAAGACAAGCATAACGAAAAACAAAACAAAACAAAATAGACAAAATAAAATATAATAAAACAGGATATTAGATATTGTCTTCAAAATATGGTACAAATAAATTATGTGTTGCTTTGCAAACCAGTTCTCAATATACTAGATGGCCAAGTCCTGCTGGACCGCAGCTGCTGCCGTCGCCACTCGTCCACATCAACCCAGCCGTCGGCGACGTGTCGGAAACCTTTCGGTAGTAACATGATATCTGTGTCTAATACACTGTTCTTGCTCTTATTAATTTACAAACTAATCCTGAACACCGAATCAAACTTCACTTTGACACGGTTGTGATATTTTCTACTAAAATCTAGTTCAGAATTATCTTTCCCCACAATATCCGCGAACGATGACCACTTTGGACCTGAGTTTGAGGAAGAATCACCAGGATGTGTACGAGAAAGAATGTCTGCTGAAGCGGTTGCAACCGTTTATCAGAAGCCACGACTATCCAGCTCTGTTTTGGCCTGATATTACCTCTTGTCACTATGCGAAATCTGTCCTGGAATGGTATAAGGTACAACAGGTCAAATACGTGCCAAAAACAGCCAATCCACCAAACTGTCCATAACTTCGCCCGATAGAGAATTACTGGGCTCGAGTTAAGCGGAAACTCTCCGAAACTAAGGGAAAGCAAATAGTACCGATGATTTCAGGTGGAGATTGAGATTATTTTGGCTTCCGAAATTTATCGTCGACAGGCTTTAGAGCGTTATGACACTACGATAAGACCGCTTCCAATTAGTAGTCAGTTAGTCCCTCCAGAATTCCTGCTCATTACTCAAAACGTCACTGTTCGACAGCAGCAGTGCAAAAATGGAACATTGTGTGTTGAACCAGGCCAAATGCTATAATACATATGTATAGTCATAGCTCACTGAGCACGGGAGTGAAGAAAAAACTTTAGAAAAACAGCTAATACCTTTTTCCACAGTGGTTCTGTCGATCCTAGTGGGTGCTGCCGCTGCTGTTGGCCAGACCGAGAGAAAGCGAGAAAGACCCAATCGTTTTTCCCGAAATCCCTTGAGAAATTGTGCTTCCCACTTTTGAACCCGCCGGATGGGTGGACAAAGATGTCGGATTCGTGGTCGTTGCCGTCCTGATAGTCCGCATCTGCAGTACAGTACAGTACGGCTTGGGGGTTGGAGGAACGCAAAATGAAAAGTGGAAAATTAGATATTCCTCACGGAACGCGCTGGGGCCCAGTATTTCCGGGTGGATTTGCTGGCGATGTGTGGATTGGTGGGGCGGGGGTGTAGGGTAGAGTGAGTATCTCGCTTGCAGCACACGACATACCTAGTGCCTACACGACGATGATGATAGTCCTGCTTGGTCGTTAGATACGTCGTACCATCTACCGGGTGGATGCGAAAGTAAACGGATAGATAGGAAGTGTTTTGTGGGGAATAGAGTGGAATGAGGGTGGTGGGGCCAAAGGTACAGCTGCGGTGGAAAATTTTCTTCTGCTACTCTGCTGCCGTTGATGAATTGGACTCGTCGTCATCGTCGGGTCCTCCATCTTAACTGTGGAGGTCGGGCTTCGGATTCTGTTTTGCGAAATAGGGGGGAAATGTGTGTGCGGGTGTCACCAAGAAGTAGAGCAAAATGAGAGCGTAGCTGGGCTTAGTCGATTTTGCTGTTCCGAGTTTTAGTCTATGCTGGATTTTTTTTTCGGGAACAATTTTTCTTTTCGTTTGCAACGGAGTTGATTCCGGAAGGAAAGACGTATATTTCTGGGAAACGAATTATTCTTATGAACGAGCTCAGGCGTTGGTTGCTATAGCATTGTGTCACCACTGGAATACAAATTCTATAACGTACGAGGTGAAATTAATATAAATTACCTTTCGCCAGATAGCATTCCGCCAAGATAGGTTAACAACCACGTAAAAATACCCCCAAAACCTTGCTAGGTAGCATGAAAGGCATCCATCAAAGAAGCATTGATCAAAGAAATTACCATTCGAAACTTTTAATAGGAGCCCCAATCGAACACGAACATCATTTCTACAAGCTCAAGCGGCAAATCGATTATTCGTTCATCCAAGTCTACCTGCAGCACTGTGAAGCCAATATCCCCAAGGCTGCGAGAGCGCTTGCATGAGAATCCACTTCCCGGCCGAGGAGAGATGCCACAACAAAGACGACGACGACGACGACGATGGCATCGAACATGGACGGATCAGAACATGGACTCACCGTTCGTTGTGTGTTATTGCTGTTGGCGTCGTTCGGGAAGAAGCCACAAACCCGCGCACCGGTGGCGTTCCCACCGCCGTCGTTTCTTTTAATTAAAAATATATTGCATTAAGGGGGAAGCTTTTTCTTCCGCTCGCTCTCACTGTCTCTGCATCCACTCGAAAGGGCACCCCTATGATGGCATAGCCTAGCAGTTAGCCACGAGGCATCTGCATCACCTCTTGAGTTTCGTGCATGGCTGTATAGTGTATATGGCAAGAAGAACGTTCTAGATGTATGCTAGTCCGGTCAAAATGTTCCCCACTTACCTGATAGGTCATGAGTGATGTTTGCGAAAGGCAATATAACAATTCTCAAATCCGAAAAATGCTATCACTGAAATCAATCAAATTGTAGGCCCTAAAAAAGGCACGAATCATGGGATCTATCTAGGTGCTACCCACTCATTCATTCAACGCGGCAGGCAGCCACGTTGGTAGTTGTCGAAGGTAGCCAGCTAAAGTCAGTATTTTCGAGAGAGAGAGCTGTAAAACAAATGACCGAGAAAAGCTTGACTTTTTACATTTTATTATTCACAGCAAGCGAGCGAGTGTCTGTTCGGCCGATGATGGTTCCACTCCGATGATCGCTTGGTTCAACTCCAAGACATGTGTGTTAATTGCTTCAGTTTTGCTGAAATGTGGGAAAGGTCTTTGCCAGGAGGGACGGACGCACACGCAGGTATACCGAATCCAACTGACAAGAAGAAAAAATACGCGGCGATTTGGGATTTGGTTCGAACTCACAGACATATAGACATAGACATACTGGTATAAGTATGTCATGTAGATGGAGTAAAACATCAAAGTACAGCTAAAGTGTTCTACACAATGTTAAAAGAAACGCAGGAAAAATAAAAAAAATAAAAACTAGCAAATTTAGGGGGGCTGAACAGGAAACTCGTCGAGTGGCTGGCTCTTGTGTCATTATATGATGTTTGCTTTTCGGTCGCTGACTCGATTGTGTTATTTTTTGTTTTCTTTTGTTGAAAGCGGTTGCGATCCTAAGTAAAATAGGAGCCTTTCAAGTTAACGCGCCGCAGCGGAAATTCATTCAATTGGTTTTATTGGATATTAATCGTAGTTTTTTGGTTATAATGAATAATTTCTTTTGTTACGGACATGAACAATTCTCGAGTTGTTAAACTAAGTAACGCTTGTTAAAATTTAAAACAAGAACCGTAACATCGAGTAGTTTTCTTACGCAAATAATAACACATTCAACTAATTCCTTGAGAGTTTGAGCTGTTTAGTGGAGTTACATTCAGTCTGTTTAGTCTAGTAACATTCAACTACCCAGGTAACTAATAAGCATTAGCAGTAAATCAACACTATATCTGCATTTCAGATGCTAAAAGCATTATATTAGCATTTTATGAGCATCTTGAATGCTATCTGCTGTAAAGTTGGATTCCAAATGCTATTAGAATGCTTGTAGCCTGTAATAAGTATTTCGAATGCAAAATAGCATTGATGAAGCATTATCATAGCATTGCAGTAAAGCAGTATAATGTGCCAAAAGTGGCATTTATGATGCATTTAAGGTGACTGGAACTGCTCTTTGGGTACCTATGTACTTTTGTGAACCTTGAAAATGTAAACATTACGAACACCAGTGATATTTCGTACAAACCTTTATCACCTTTTCTTGAAATAAGCGGCTATTTTCAACTATTTTAGGCGTTTGTTAAAATCATAGATCATTTTTATTTCAGTATGTATAATACAATATGACAGTTCGATGGCACGGCTCACTAATGAGTATTAATTTACTGCACAGCTCGAAAAAGGTGTGGTAATATCATGCACCTAAATAGAGCGTCACAAAATCTACAAATGAGCATTATAAATCGTGTAAAGTTCTTTATTACAACTATTTCATGCAAGTTGTTGCTTCATGTGAAAGGAAATATAATTTTACATGCTGCTATATTTACATCACAAAGAAAATTCACATGTTTTTCTGTGTAAAGTCGTTTAAATTTGGGCATAGTGCAGAACAAGTGCCGCCTCAACTGCTGCCAAAAAGTTCGTTCAGCCTCGATCTCACTCGAGCTCGACGAGTTGGTTTTGCCAATTTTTCTTGTTTCAATCTAGGTTCGCCAATGAAACAAATGGAAGCAGTCCAAACTAAACGCTTACATATTTTCATGAGAGTTCAGTTTTTACTATTTAGTTACGTTGTTCCTCGATACATTCACTATTTCGATGGAGATTTGGACATTCTTCAAAACCCTTCCAAGGATGTTAGCGCACATTCCGCGGAAACTAAGAACAAATTCTTACCCTGAAAAAAGTTCTCACGTCCAGTGCTAAGGGGTACGATGGCAATTTCTGAAAGATTTTAAGAGATCTTCCGAGGAATCGTTGAGCAAATACGAAGAATCTTAAATAATAAAGGGCATATTTCGAGAGGATATAGTCCAAATAATAAAATAAAAACATGGAAAGATGTCCAAAGAAACTAGGCAACTTCCGGGAGAATTCATGATAACTTTTGCAACTTGGTGATTTTATGACAATCATTAAAGAACTTTGTGAAGGAACAATTAAATGTTTATACACGGAAAAAAAATCCTTACCGATTTCCACATAATATTCATGACCTGCACCCTTAGAAATGATGTATTTTACGCGAGACGTAATTCATGTTTGAAAATAGTCCGGGAACATAAAGAAAGATGTTGTAAAATTATGTCTCCTATAACTGACACATACGCAATTCGACGAAAAATGTGTTTGATTGAATTACTTTCTCATCTCTTTCAACTCATTCTTATGTGCTAAAGGACGCTTGCATGTGTCGGTCTCAGAGGACAGAAAATACATGACATTTTGATAGTGTGTACATACAAACAAACTTCACCCAGAGGCATATTAAAATTATGTTTCAATTTGAAATTTACGTGCGGTCAAACATGGTTTTTAAGCGCACAAATCGGAAGTATGTTTCTAACATATAGATTTCATTTTTTGATTCTTATTGCAAAAATCCATGAGTATGAAACACATAAACGATATGATGATTTGCTGTAATGATGTTTAGAATTAGTTTGGAAATTTAAGGCATGTTCCTAGTTAATTCAAGATATGCGCCTAGAATACTAAGAGCAATATTTGAAGGTACGTGTGACGAGTGCTGATAAAAATGAGAATCTTCCAAGGGGAAGTCATGGCAAATTATGCCAACGCTTTAGGTAAGTTCTGTAAGAACTATTTGCAAATCTAAGGGATAACAACTTCCAAGAAAGCCTCAAGC
Organism: Aedes japonicus; assembly: GCA_034211315.2. Classification (NCBI taxonomy): domain Eukaryota; kingdom Metazoa; phylum Arthropoda; class Insecta; order Diptera; family Culicidae; genus Aedes; species Aedes japonicus. The sequence goes on along the minus strand of JASCZW010007137.1, from coordinate 76,415 downwards.
AAGTGCTCAGAGGACACAACACATATTGCTAGAGCCCTAGTATGTTAGCACTTTTTTCAGCCCAGTAAGGTGTGACTTTTCTGTGACTCAATTAAGTCACAATCGAGGCTGCTGAAACCATTTTTCCGCCGGTTGTGTGCTGCTTGGGAGGCTTCATGACAAATTGCCATGAAATATTTAGATGAATTTTCAAATTCAAATCGAAAAACTCGTAAAATTTTCGAAATTATTAAGGATTTTTCGTATTTTTTTATTTACATTGTTTAGCTGAGCGAATGTTGGCACCTGACGCGTCCACAGGTCAAAGAAAGTTATAAAAAAGTTTGCTAATATTTTTGATAGGGGAAGGTCAACCTAAATATGTTGATTTAGAAGGAGATGTTCGCCCATCACCATGAGGCACCAAGAGGAACAACAATGTTTTTGGCTAGAATGAAAGATGTGAAGAGAAAGTGTTGAAAGTTCCGTCAGAGTGCGGCAGGTAGGAAAATTAACAGATGTTTTTGAAAATTGAGCGAAAGGGCATGTATCCAATGGTACTCGAACCATGGACGTCAATCTTTGCCTAACATCCCACTGCGGGGTAGGTTGTTAGGCAGGCACTCTGACGGAACTTTCAACACTTTCTCTTCACATCTTTCATTCTAGCCAAAAACATTGTTGTTCACTCTTGGTGCCTCATGGTGATGAGTGAACATCTCCTTCTAAATCATAATCGTTACTCCTCGCACGGAGAATACATAACATAACAATTTATTGTAACTAAATATGTTATTTGTGACTAGGAAATGGCCAACTGGCTGTATTTCTTAAAGAAGTCAAATTTCATCGAATAGAAAAATTAGGTGAGACCATTCCAAGTATGGAAAAACTATGTTCAAGTTCATTTATGTTCACAACTGGTTCGTTTTAGCCAATTTTTGAATTTCTTTCTATGCTGACTATTCCTCAGCGAAAAGTCTTGAAATCGTCTGAATGTATGGATGGATCTACCTGCAGACGAATCATAATGCAGATATGCCTCGATATAGAGCAATGTGTTGACTATTTTCGTCGAATTCTCGCGAACTATAACTCTTAAAAAATGTGTTACGTGAGATTATTTCCAACTTGATTGTTAATTAAGAAGTATCATTGAGATATAAATGTTGTGCCATCAGTAAACTTGGTCAAAATTATAATGAAGCCATCAAGCTTCCAGAAATGATCCAACTATTCCTCGAATTCTAAATTAAAAGATTTATTCGCGTTTCAAAATACCCTTTCAGATGCGGCATAACATCATTATGGTTCATGTTACATAGTCTGCTTTTCGATCCACCAATGTTCAAGCATAACATGTGGATGTTCCGACGCATTCATAAGCATCAAATGCTCATTTTCGTACACGGAAACACGTTGTTTTTGTTTTCATTATCATTTGTTCCATCCAAGATCGTTCAAGAACTTTTTGGAGTATCAATCTTTAGACTTTCAGAACAATCATCATATGTATGTACCTGCGGATGTACCTGTGGATACGTATAAGTGATGTACTTCGGTTGTCAGCCTTACAACAAGAAACTTATACTTATACCTATATACATATACCCTATAAGTAAAAAATGTTTCCTATTATGTATTAATAAAAAAAGGCTATTTTTTCTACCTTGCAATTGATGATTTCGCTGAATTTCATGCCTTATAATGTAGCGTTGGAGACGGTGGCTGCCTAATAGTCATTGCGGATACATATTGCTTTCCAAACAACATCTCTATCATAATTGGTTGGCAATTTGATGGTGACTTAATTAAGTCACATTACAGTTACTTTAACTAATTTGCAACAAGTCTGCTACTTGGGTTACTTGTGCAGCGTGAAAAGACTATGGGGATTATTTAAGTTACCCTCTCTGATGATCTTTTGTATTAGAGAACCAGAGATCTAGTTCGCAGTGATAGTCACATCTTTTGCACCTTTTTTTAACAGCCATGTCTTATTACACTTATGTAAAGGCATTGACGTTGTGTGTGATACTGGCAGATTTTGCCGCGAATCACTCTTTCGAATTAGGAACATAAAGTTAGAATTGTAGTTAACATGACAAGTAGTGACATGAAAAACGTCACTGTGTTCCTATCATTGCATCTTCTATTGCGAAGCAAGGTTTCATTGTTTTTGCTTTGGAAATGTTATTCTAGAAGTGATCTGAACCAGCCGAGGCTGAAAAGCTCACTAACAAAGATATATATCTATCCACTATTATTCTAGAAATCACCGAAAATACTATTTGGGTTGTATGTGGTACTTAAATTAATTTTACCTGTTCCATTTCCAATCTGTGGTGAGTATTTTGACTAAAGGGATTCTCATTGTATCGTGCTTCTAGTATGATGTTTTATAGTTTTGTAACATAGTGAGAAAAATGAGCTCGCATTATTCTTCGTGAATATAATAGTATTATAGAAACTGAATGATCTAAGCAAAATAAAATTAGTTACGATCATTTGAATCATGTGATTGCCTACAAAGTCAATGAGGTTCTAACACTAATGGAACCGCCACCTTAGTTTTGGGCTGATCAAGGATATCCCCAATCAGGGAAATCGAGAAAATTTCCAAACCGAAAAAATCCTGGACCGGCCCTAGTCAAACTTTTACATTCAACCACAACAAAATTGACAAAGAATTCCCCGACCATCAGTCAGGCACCCCACTACTATTTCATGGCATCTTCTCAAGCATCAAAGGCCAACATTTTTTTGCAAATTAAAAAAAAATCCTTAATACATATATACCGCGCGCGATGCTCAAACTTTTGAAGACTACACAAAAAATAAAAACTACTTTAAATTACAATAACAAAATAAAAACTTTAAATCCATCATCATCATCTTCGAGCCGAAAAATATAGCTTGTTTGTGCCCCATGACAAATATAAAACATATAACACTAAACCATACAAAAATATCCGTTGTAATAACATCATCAAGATACAAAATTAGTCAAGAGTAAAAAGTTAACAGAGTAGCTATTCAAAGGCTGCTTTGATGAGTAAAATCCATTGTCTCTTAAAATCTGTTAGTGTTGCTGCACGTTTGATGTGTATAGGCATCGAATTGAAAACATTTATACCTTTAAAAAACAACGAATTTTGTGAAGCTCCGTTCAAAAAATATGGTGTTCTAACATCATCCGAATTTCTAGTGTTATAGCTATGAATATCACTTACTCCTTCAATTCGATTACACAAATATCGAGGCAGCAAACCGTTTGTTACTTTAAAAATAGACACCATTGTCAAATACACAACTCTCTGTTTGCTTCACCGATAGCCACTGTAGGGCATCTAACAAAAAAGAAGAGGAAATGAACCTGTTACATCTCAAAATCAAACGCATTATCTTATTTTGCAAAGCTGTAATCTCGATATTCGTGTTTGATTAGCTAAAAACAAAATGGAAGGACAAAATTCAATGTGAGGAGAGATGATAGATTTGTACAAGACATCTTCCATAAGTCGATTCCGCGAAATAACCATGAATTTAGTTTTACTGATGTTCAATTTCAACACTTTGTACTTTGACCATCTACTTAGAGAACGTAAATCTGCATTCAAATGTGAAACGGCCTCCTCAAGGCTTTAAGCTGCAATGAACAACACGGTATCATCAGCGAATAGATTTATGTCACAAAATCGCTAGACTCGTCGCATGTCATTAATATATAGAATGGATAAAATGGGCCCTAATACACTCCCTTGTGGTACACCAAGGCTGTTCTCCACAGGGCTCGAAACAGAATCATTAAAAGCCGTCCGTTGAGGTTCTGTCAGACAAATAGCTTTCGAACCATCTGTATGCAGAACCTGAAAATCCAAAGCGCTTGACTGTATCTAACAACAAAGGCCGAGAAATTGTTCACGTTTCAGATCCAAAAAAAACAGCAACAATCGTATCTTTACGCTCTACATTTTCTTTCCATTTTGCTTACACTAAATTTAACGCTGTTTCACAAGAATGACCTTCGCGATATCCCGATTGTTCCGGCGCAATCAAATTATTACTATTTAAATACGTTAACAGCTGGCCTTTTACAACAGTGCCCAGTTTGCAGCGATTCATTAATTTGGTCCAGCAGGTTGTTTCCGATGACATTAAAGCAATCTTGTACTACTCTTACATTTACGTTATCCACTTCAGCCGTTTTTTTTTTTTAAGAAAAGCAAATAGATTTTAGATCCTTTAACGTTATTGGGTGAACACTTTCAAAACTACAGTTAATATTAATCGGCTGTTTTATTTCGTCTGGCTCATCTACTAGATGAATGAATTGATTGACTGTCAAAATATTATTCATGAAATATTCATTAAATCTACATGCAATGATGTCCTCTGACTGTTTTAATGTGCCATTGAAAGTTATGGATCGCGGTTTGCAATTACTAGGTTTTAACAAAGATTTCAAAATTTTCCATAACTCTTTGCTGTTGTTTTGATGCAAATCAAGTTTCCTCTGAATATATTCACAACGAGTCTGTTTAACGGATTGCGAATATTTGTTACGCGCATCTTTGTACCTATTCAAAAAGATATGCCTATTAGTCCTAAGCCATTTCTTGTACAGCTTGTCTCTTCGTTTACGACGCAAAAGATCCAAATTGTACCAGCTGTTCGAGTTCTTTACTAAAACAAATTTATTTTCCCGAAAACTGAAACTGAAGATACACATTTCAGTAAGAGGGGGACCCAAAGCATACGCTAAACTGGTATCGCAATGGTTCAACGAACGAAAAATCGACGTTTTGGAATGGCCAGCACAGTCACCTGACGTTAATCCAATAGAACATCTGTGGAATTTTGCAAATTATGCTTCAAGAAAAATATCCAACAAGCATTCAGCAATTACGACAAGTAGTTGCTACTGAATGGTACAAAATTACACCCGAAACGACTGGTAAGCTTATTGGGGTGGATAAACTTTTTTTTTACATACTGTACGTTAATTTGTAAAGTACGATTTGAAATTCTACTTGCAATATTACAATTATCGTTCCCCATTTCCCGCCCCGTTTCGAAAGAACTAAAACGTCAACAGCAGACGTACAGTTTAAAGAGACGTTAACAGAACGTTAACAGAATCTTCATGTTCGCCCTAATCGCAAATTACTCTGGATCTGAGTTATACGAAACTCAATAATTGAACAACTTCATAAAACTATCGTACATAGTACCGATGAAAACAAACGACTGAAAATCCGTCAACCTAACTAAAGAGCGTTTATCCCAAGTAAACGTGACTATGTGGTGTAAACATTGATTTGTTACTCTTTCGCAATTGTTGGTCACTGCAATACAGTCACCATGCCCTGCAAGTAGGATGTTTTACTTTAAATTTAAAAACTGCTATAAGGTCATTGTGCAAGGCAACAAGTTTCGAATTGCTTATCATTTTCTAACCACGTCTTTACCATGTCATAAAAAAAGATATATCCCACGAACCACATCGAACCGAGCAAACACCAGATTGTTGTGACTCATCAAGGCAATTTGCTAATTACACACCATCCGTTTGTTGCCTTCGATATATTGTCGGCGATGCGTAAATAAGTGGTATTTACCGTCGTCATTATCATCCACCGATCTTTGCTTCAAAATTTGGAAAACAATCTGCACGGGCCCACGAAAACCGGTTAACGCACATGATACCGCATGTACAGGACGGCCAGCTTGACCACGTTGCGATCAATATTTCATCGCACTGACCGGTCGATCGTCCATCCGGATCACGGAATGGGTGCCCCATTACATCACGACTTCTTTTTCGCCATCCAATATTCTCGTTCGATTTGCCATTTTACTCTTCCTATCATATGGTTACTCAAAATGGAAACCATGGATTTTCGTTCGCTCTCAAGCGTCGTTGCTCGTTCCAATATATGATTCCGGCGACATGTACCAGGCAGTGCGGCCAAGTTGGAAGTCGAAAAAGCCGGTCTCACGTTTGTAGAGGTAGGGTGGAGGGAGGGGTGGGAGCACCCATAAATTCATCACTGTCGCGCAAAACGGCGTTGGTCAGCGCGAAAAAAAAACACCAACAACTGCTTACTAATACTGCTACAGCATGAATGGAGCCGCAGCATAGATCACACAACGTGGTTAATGCGAAACCAGCTCTGCTGGCGTCGTCGTCGTCGGCCGCGGCTGTCGTATAATTTGATGTGAGTCCTGACCAGGCAGGGGGAGGAGGGGAATGTACGTGTTTTGCGAACTAACGGCTTTCTTTTTAATTGCTCAGTGTGCAGCGTGGGTAATGATGGGAACGTACTGTATCGATTATTTATGCGGTGACCTCACAGTCTTTGTGGGTTGAATTTTTGAACTGGAGATCGGTTTTCTTTCAGGGAAAGAATTGACAAATACTGCACAGTCTGAACAGTAGCAGAAGTCACCTAACATGTTCAACCAAATAATTCATATACCTTTGAGGGGGCAGTTGAGTTGTTATCGTTACGGAAACAACTGAGCGTGACTAATTTATAGCGAGAGGGCTGAAATTACTCCAACTTACCGCTGTCGTATGTCTTCTTGTTTTTCTATATGCCAGCTGAAAATGGTTAACGAGGAAGATTACTAATTGCGTACTTTTTTCTTTTCTTTTCAGGTATTACATCAGGTTTCAAACTATTGCTATTATAGACTAGAACAACTTGACAAAAGTCGTCGTCAGTATTTCATGTGTCTTAGCCGGCTGCTGTTACACCGATAGAAAGAACATCTCCTCCACCAAATCAAATCTGGCTACGCTGCTACACAAGAAGCTTATCGGGCCGGGGGTGGCCCAAACTATCTATCTCTGTTGGTAGCTCTGTCTATCTCTCGACGACGACGACGACGCCGCCGCCTCACACACCACGGCCATGACGGAGCAATCTGCACACTTGGCTATAAAACTGAAATAAAGCAAAACTGTTTACCACCACCATCCAAAAGCGACAACCCAACCATCCGACGAATGGTATGGTGTCGAGCAGAGGGCACGGTTGCCGTTCGTTCTCTGTCTTCCACTGGATTTTAGTGTGTTGGAGTACTGTACACACGCGTTCCCCCTGTCGTTGTCCCTCTCTTGTTCTCACTGTTCCGACTCGACCGACCCATCTGCCACACTCCAACTCGGGCTATATGTACACAAAATATCATAGAAGGTGCGATCCCTCAGCTGAAAAACTATAGACGAGTAGAGGAGAATGGTTCGGCAGGGCACACATGGCGGCAAGCAACTAAACCCGGAGAATGGTATCTGTCTCTGCCCGGCGGGTTGTCTCTCGACCTGGCACTGCTGCTCCGATCCGATTCGAGTTCTGTGGAAAAACAGCCAGTGTAAGCTCCTGTATCTCGCTGCCACCCCAGTTCAGCTGAAAACTTCCAATGTGTAATGCAGCATTCTCTGTGCGGTGTGACGCGAGATACAGAGAACCTGCACAGGGCAACTGAGATGGGGAGAGAGAGAGAGAGACACACACATAGGGCAGAAAGGACAGAAAAATTATATTAAAATATGTAAATTTCGCTCAGAGAAAAGTTAAAGCGAAAAGAAGAAGAAAAAAAAACTCGTACCTACATATTCCGATGAGTGACTGGTTGCTTCTGGGTTTGGGTTGCGGAGGGAGTATGGTGGCGCAAGCAGAGTTCATGGAAGGAACGGAGATATCAAAAGCAGCAGTATAGGAAACCTGGTTCAGCGGACGAACGGGCGCAAGTAAGCAGCAGAAGACATATTTCAAATGAGAGAACATTTTTTTTTTTCACTTCGGTGTAGTTTTGTTCTTTTTCACTGTGCTCTTCTGGCCCGCCATGGTCTGTATGTGAGGCACGTACCATCACGTAACAGGGCCGCAGAAGATCGATTGTGTTGGACTGGCGGATAGTGCGAAGAACGAAGAGCACAGGACTCGTTTGGGGATCTGTAATGGTGGCCAGTGCTCGCAACAACGGGATTGAATGATTGAACAAAGCGAACATCGAACTAATCGATCGGGAATGCCGTATTGAGCCAGGTCTTTGTGGACGGAAATGTTACAGTCAGTGCAATCATATGATTTCTGTCGCACAGTATGGATCGAAGTGTTTGCCCCGTAGGGCATTTTGGTTGCATTGAGGGATTATTCATGTATTAATGAAGGTGTCCAATTAGCTTAAGACCACCTATGGTCAAAAAGAATTCGAGCGTTTTTTTTTCTTCAGATTTTTAATGTAGCTTTGAATGTTCTTGCGTAGACCATTAACAATATTAATTACAATTAAATTTAGGTTAACCAACAAATCTGTTTTTTGATGCCTTTTAATGGATTTCTGTTGTCTATTTAATTTTATATCACATCAGGTTTTTTAGAATTGTCAAGGTCAAAAGGAATTAAAACATTGATATTTGTGTTGATAACTTGTAACATTCGGTTCGGGACTAGGTTTTGCAGCACCGTTTTCTCAATGTTTCCCCATGCCAGTGAAATACTGCTTACCATTAGCATACATTACGAGTACCAAGATTCCCCAGAGGTTTACCACTGGATTCAGGTCAGGAGAGCGCGCTGGCCAGTCAAGCAGATCTATTTTGTGATCTTTTAACCACTTCTTGGTTTCCTTGCTCGTGTGAATTGTAGTGTTGTGCTGCTGAAAAGTGAACTTTTTTGGGTCGAAATCTGCTTCTGAACGATAGAAGCGCCTGGATGTAGTCCTTACTATTCATTTTTGACGACGTGAAGGCATGGTCTAGCGTTCCAGATTCCAGACTCATTCTAGTCTTTTGTGAAAGATTTAAAAAAAATACGCATGTTTAGTTAGTAATACTCTTTAAAATGATTGCAACATGTACTGCCGTGAAACGCATATCAGTCCCATCTTTGCTTGAGTTCCTATTCATATGGGACTGATATGCGTTTCACGGCAGTGTGTTTCCACTAAGGCAAAAATTATGCATAATATTCATAATATCGATCCTATTAACTTGATTTTCCTGTTCTTTATAAGGCTGCAATGCGCAAAGGCACGACTTATGTTATATGGAGCATTGCTATCGGATAATTTTGCGTATGATTGACAAAATTTTTGAAAATAAAGTATCGTATTTTTTTGTGTGTAACACTTTACGGAATTATTTTTTATTTTTATTATTTTTCGATTTTAGTAAAAGTAGGGTGCCAACTACTCGTGGCTAGCTCGAGGTTAATGGGGCACACTATCGTTTGGAAGGGATTAGGCAGGTAACTTATTCAAGTTAATCATTGCGCTGCCGCTGCCATCAAGTCAACGGTTCCTATAGCCCCTTTCAGGTACTAAGCCGCAGATGCTTGACCAATAGCTTGTTGGACAGTTACAAGTAAAGAATGTGCACACCAAAAAGTAGTCAACGGGAAATTAGTGGTATTAAATGGAAAATATGAGAAAATCAAAAGTAAATCATTTATTTAAGACTTCATAAAAATACAAATATAAAACATATACAGTTAAGTCAATTTGACCTGTTATATGTTAAATGCCCGCACCTTTCGTTTGACACCTTCCATCAGTTTTTGCACAGTGTCATCCGTCACCAATTTTGCAGCTTTCTGCCAGTTACGCCTGAAGCTTTTCTCATCAATTGCTACGCTATTCGTTTTTCGAAGATTCCTCTTGACCAGAGCCCAATACTTTTCGATCGGACGGAGTTCTGGCGAATTTGGCCGATTGCAATAATTTGGGACAATATTTACGCCATTAGCAATGTACCAATCCTTAGCCAGTTTTCCATAGTGGCAAGATGCCAGGTCAGGCCAGAACAGCACCGAACCGTTGTGTTCCCGAATGAACGGCAACAGTCGTTTATTCAGACACTCTTTTACGTAAATTTGTCCATTTAGAGTGCCAGTCGTGATGAAGATGTCGCTTCTGAGACCGCATCCACATATTTCCTGCCATACGAGGTATTTTTTTGGGAACTTCGACAATTTTTTTTGCTTAAAACGATCAGCAACATTTTCTCTTTGCAACGAGGTATAAAACTGTAGTCCCGGTATCTGCTTAAAGTCAGCTTTGCAATATGTTTCGTCGTCCAATATTATGCAGTCGTATTCCTTCAGCATAGTGTCATATAATTTTCTCGATCGAGATTTTGCGCTCTTGTTCTGGCTGTCGTTACGATTTGGAGCAACACCTACTTTGAATGATTTCAAGCCTGCACTTTTCTTCACTTTCTGGACGAACGATGGAGACATTTTCACTTTTTTCGCCACATCACGAACGGAGATATTCGGTTTCTTCTTAAATTCTTTAATCACTTTCTTCCTCTCCGCGACGAAACGAGAATCATGGTTACCTCCGGAACCGACCTTTCTCTTTAAAGTTAAGCGCTGCTGAAAGTATTTTAGCACTTTAGTAACCGTCGATTTTGCGATTTTTAATGACTTGGCAATATCGCCGTGCGACATATCTGGATTTTCCACTCTTTTGTGCAAAATTGCTTCGCGTCCGCGTTCTTGATTCGACGCCATTTTACTGAATAAAGGTTACTGTAGCCAAACGACGTCTTCATCATAGCACACATACATTAATATTCATGTAGTAGTGATCGGATTAGCAAAGCGTACACGGAGAAGACTGCATTAGGGCATTTCCGACGACTACTTTTTGGTGTGCACATTCTTTAGCACGGCAGTTAGAGGATAGTATAGCTGGGATACAATGGCGGAGAATTTACTGGAATAGGGGGTGTGATGACATTACACTCTTAGATCAGACAAACAAAGGAACTCATAAATCGCTTGCATGTATGGAAGATCACGCATTCCCAAAACATCTCTTACCTTGCTGAAGGGTTGTCTACCTTGGGCCACTAAGGCATCCAATAGTCGTGCTCTGGAGGCATCATTATCCGGGTAATGCCAAACTGCGTGAGCGTTATAATCATAACCGGTTCCGCACCTACATAAACCAGGTACATGCGACCAGGTTAATTCTGTAGAAATGTGCGTCTAGCGAGTAGTGGTTGGACATAAGTCTTGACATCACACGAATAAAACCCCGACTTACATACAGACCTTTGAACCACGATCTTGAAGAAACATTGGGAATAATGGAATGTAACCACCGCCAAAGAGAATTACTTAGCCAATCGTTTTACCAACTTTGAAGAGAACTCTGATGTACAAATGGCGAAAAATCATCATGCGAAATTCTGCTTTCAAAAATTTCGCCTTCTTGTTCGCCCACCTTTGCTAGAGTGTCCGCTTTCTCATTGCCTAGAATTGAGCAATGTGAGGGGATCCATATAATCCTAAATGATTTTTCGACCAACGCACACATCTGTTCCCTTCTTTCTGAAAGATAGTAAGATGAGTGCCTCACTGTTTTCATAGACCGGTGGCATTGGCATGTCAGGAAATGTGATAAGGGAGGCGTACACTATGAGAATTATAGCATGAGAGACCAATATCGGATATAGTTAATACAGATTCGTAAGAATCTAGACTGGGTACTCAAATCGAGCATTTCTTCGAAGTTTTCAATCACACGGTTGTTACTGATTCCACACATGATCAGTATTCTAGATTAGAGCTCCCAGAAGCGGTTATGTAAGGGTTTTACTCCTGCCAGAACCTCTTGAAAGAATAGTTTTATAGTTTAATAGTTTTAAAAGTTTTGAATTTAATTGAAATTAATGAACATTTGAAAACAGCATGTTTCTAGAAAGAAAAAAGGTAGGGCTTTAATTTAGCATGAAAAAAACATTTACCGTCTAATTGAATTTCGCCGCCATTTAAAATTTTATCAGAAAAACGTATTTTTCACTATGTTCGCAACCATCATATGGGATTGAACTCTCGACCATCTGCTCAATTAGCTGAACGGGTAACCACTGAGCTACCCAGCCACGTCTTTCAGTACATGTAGTGTCATATTATAGTTTTACTTGAAGACCAAAACTAGTTGATAGCAGAGACCGACATTTTTGCCTACTCGAGAAGAGAAACGTCATTTTTCACCCACTTGGAGAAACAGAAGAGAATGTGAGAAGCGAGAGACTATTATACGCTCACAGCAGTTTTCGCGAGAAAAGCAACGGTGATTTATAATTTTCGGAGAGCATGAGTAGCTGATAAATCGTTTCGTTTTCAGTGAATCTTAGATGCCGATAATTATTTTTCACTTACTTTTTGACACCTGAAAATGCACCAGTCTTCATGCTTGTTTTATTCTGACATTATAATTCTATAATGATGGTGCATGGCGGTACCAGTGTGCACCGGCTTGGCCTAATTTTCGAGCTTTCCTATATACGATCTAGGTAGCGTTACGATCCATACGATCTAGGTAGCGTTGAATTTTAGAGAGAGATATTTTCGCATATGCAAGAGAGAGGATAATGAATTATCGGCGAAAAAGGAGAGATGAAAATGAGAACGGCTCGCTACTCATCGACAACCTGCTTGAGAGAGAGCATCGTTTTCACCTAGCTGAGTGAGAATTTCGATCTCTGGTTGATAGTGATTTTCAATTTGAATCCACTTTTGAAAATAATAGTTTCAAGGGGAACTGGCTGTTGCATATAAGATAATTAAGAATCAACTAAGTCAAAGAACTGTTCTTTGTTCTTTGACTCAGTTGATTCTCAATTATCTTATATGTAACAGCCAGATAGATCCCCTTGAAACTATTATTTTCAAAAATTGGATTCAAATTGAAAGTCACTAGGAATTAGGGAATAGGTTATTTATAAATTTGAAGCGCAGTAGACTGCTTTTATTTTAAATCTAGTGGTGGTAGAAAGAGTCAAGGGACAAAAGCAAGGCAGGGAACGGATCTGGGATTGAACTCCCGACCATCTGCTCAGTAAGCAGAACGGGTAACCACTAAGATACCCAGCTACGTCATAAGTACAATCACTACAGCACGAAAAATACACCCGATAGCAAAAGGCTCTCTCTCTGTTTGACTTTATCTAGCTTCAATAAGCACATGTTTTGCTTAAAATTATAATTAAATCAGAATGGGAATAAGTAATTAAATTTCATGGAACAAAATTTTCGCACCCCCTCATTTCGCTATTGTCGAATTGACAACGTTGGCAGCGCCAACCAGTGTCACCATGTATCAACTGGCAGTATTTTGTGATCATACAACCCGTGGAGGCATGAGGTAGGAACATGTGAGGACCACCCTTCTTTCAGGTTGTCAACTCATCATTTAAATCCCGGAAGAGCAAAGTCATAAAGGATTTGCTGACTAGTTCTGGTACTTCAATTTTTTAAGAGAATGTTAACACCATGGATAGATTGCAAAAAGAATTGCGTAATCATAATTGCACCAACGTAACAAAAACAATTTCACCATGGTGCGAAAATGCAAAATAGAAGCAGAGCAAAGGCTTCCAAATCGATAAAGTTTATTGTTTGCTGGCCGCATGAACGATATTCAGGAACAGTGAAAGTCCTTTGTCACGCATTGATAATCTTAGTCGCCGATTTCATTGTAGAAGTCGTGAATTTCGCACATCAAATTTGGAAAATTTTATGACAGCCCTCGCCTGAAAATTAGAGAAAAAATACACAAATGAAAAAATATGATCAATTTGCGTGATTGAACAGCACCACTCATTAAATCAATATATAATATGGAATGATCTCACCAATCTAGCATTGATTGCTTGATTCTAATTGCTGTCTCTACTGAAAGATGGTCCAGCGGTCGCCATTGCCCTTAGCGCTACCACTGCATCGTTGGCTATGATTTGAACGTTTGAAGCTGTTTAGCTTTGCTAACAGGTGACCATTCAGGGCCACTCCATTATATTTGTGTTTTTCAAATCCTTCTAGGACAAATCTGGAATAAAACAAAACGTTGGGAAAATTCGGGACTTTGACAATCGACGCAACCGTAGGGTCTTTATTCGGTTTATTCAGTTCAGGAAGCCCCAACGTTATCGCCGTCGGTTCCAATCTTAGCGTCAAAATTCGATTGATTTTTTTCTCTCTTTTATGAGTTTAGTGAAATATACATGGCTGGTAGCTACGGGTCAATTCTCTTTGAAGATTCTTGATTTGTTTTAATTTTGACGTAGGACTACGTCTTTGTTTTCTATACTGGGGTACAATCAGTCATTTCTCATGAAATGTTCAAAATTTTTGCGCCAATGGATCGGAAATATTACTACGCATGAATTCGAGTTCACGTATTCGACTTTAGAACTTCAGATCTAGAGTTGAAACAGTAGGTTTGTAACCTATGAAAGGTGACGATTCAAACATATTGAATGTACCTTCAGGAAGGTCAACAGTCATTACTGGATAATTTAATTATGTTTAGTCATACAAACTGTTTTTGGGCTTACAAAATACGCCACGTATTCAGTGAATATTTTCGAACGTATTGAGTGAATATTTTCGAACCTGAAAAACATTATGAGATAAACTAGGATGATCTAGGAAATCCAAACTGTCCAGATCTACAGTTGTAGCAGTAGATTTTTGGGGAATGCAAAGGGACAATATGTATTGAGGAATATTCATTGAATAGTGTGGAAGATCAACAGGAATAATGATACAATCTTGGGATATTCGAGGTCAACAGACGTGGCTGGATAGCTCAGTGGTTATCCGTTCTGCTTACTGAGCAGATGGTCGGGAGTTCAATCCCAGGCCCGTCCCCTTCCTTGTCATTTGTCGCTTGCCTCTTTCTATCACCACTAGATTTTAAATAAAAAGCAGTCTACTGCGCTTTCATTGATCGCATCACTTACCACAGTGAATCCATGATCTATTAATAACCTGCCTCACTAATACAAATCTATCCTTCCCTTGACAATTGTGGAGACGCAGAGGTAAACACGGTCTCTATCCAACGATTGTCAAACTAATCATCCTTCCCCCCTCCCCAAAGACCGTGAGGACGTGGCCGGCGCCGATACTGATCTATAAATAGAATTAGTGAACTTGTACATTGAAGATGCAAAGCCTACTCCCAAGCTCCATCTATGTGGTTCTCTGTGCAATTACACTAGTTCTGATCGGTAACGGAGTAGCAACTACGCTACGCACGGTCTTTTTATAAAAAAAAATAAAAAAAAAAAAATCTTGGGATATTCGAGGTCATCCAAACTCTCCTTAAGCTCAAAACATAAGATCTAGAGTTGTAAGATTTTTTTTTTAGGTATAAAAGGTGACTACATGCATTCAAACATTTTCAATGTCTCATGACCACTCTTGACCTTCCAGAGTCATTGTTTTATAACTTTGTGATCCTATAGGTAATTCCATCTGTCCTGGTGTTTAGAACTTGAAATCTACAGTAGTTACGTAACGAATTCAAGCATAATCAGTGGATATTTTCGAATACAAAAATACTCAAGAAGATAATCTTGGGCTGGTCTGGGTCATCCAAGTTGTCTTAGCGTTAAGAACCTAAAATAAGCAGCTGTAAAAGTAATTTTTAGGCAATACAAAGTAAAAAAAAATATTCAAACCAACACTATTCAAACACTTTTTTAATTTTAACACAATTAATATTTTTAATAGTGAACAAACATTATAAAGCAATATGACACGTTCCTTGAGATTAGGCCAAAGGACCTACAGTTGAAACATAAGCTTTCTGGGCTATGCAAAGTCACACTGTGTACACTGAAACATATTCATTGCATATCTTGGAAGAAAATCAGACATTATGAGATAATCTTTGAATGTTCTAGGTTATCCAAACTAACCTGGAATTCAAAACTTAAATTCTACAGCTTTAACTGTAGTTTTCTGGACCAAACAAGGTAATAATATGTATTTGACCAAATTAAGCGAGTCTTGTAATGAGATATCGTGGGATGTTCTAGGTCACCAAAACTGCCCTTGAGTTCAGAAGTTAGGATTTACAGTCATAACATTAGCCATCACCAATGAAAGATGACAATCTGCCTAGATAGAAGCTGGCCATGAGTTCAGAACTTATGATGTAGTAAGCGAGCCTTTTAGGCTATACAAGGCTGCGACAAATATTCAAACATGTTCAAAAAACATTCTGAAACGTCAACAGACATCATAAAGGGTGTCCACGATGAAATTGCCACACTATGAAATTGCTCTAACTTTTTAACCGTTGGGTAGAATTTAATGAAAATTTGGGTTGATTTAGTTCATAGTGCATTATTTACATCCTGCAAGTTTTAAAGTCCTGTGATCAAAACTCGCGGAAATGGAGTCGAAAGAACAGCTCGTGCGTGATAAAATCTTGCGGATTCATCACGAGAACAAGGATCTCTCGCATCGTTCCATCGCTAAAACGCTAGGAATCGCGAATTCCACGGTGTCGCGAGTGATTAAGCGGTTCGAGGAACGGTTGACCACCGATCGGAAGCCCAGAAGTGAAGGAAAAAGTATTCCGTACAACACCAGAAATCACAACCGCGTAGTTGAGGCCTTAAACCGGAATCCGAACGCCTCCGTTCGGGATGTGGCTAAGAAGCTGCACCTAAGCCGAAGTTTTGTCAGAAGGCCAAAACTAAGGCTGGGCTTCGAACGTTCAAGGTACAAAAGGCCCCTAATCGCGACGGAAGCAGAACAAGTCCGCCAAAACCCGTGCCAGGAAGTTGTACCTCAACATGCTGACGAAAGTTGAATGCTGCATCATGGACGACGAAACATATGTGAAGGCCGACTTCAAACAGATCCCCGGCAACCTGTTTTTCACGGCCAAGGATAAGTTCAGCGTTCCGGAGCATGTCCGCACTCAGAAGATGTCCAAATTTGCGAAGAAATTCCTGGTTTGGCAAGCCATCTGCACGTGCGGGAAGCGGAGTGCACCTTTCGTGACCCAGGACAAGATGTACGGACAGGTGTACATATAAAAGTGCCTCCAGAAGCGGCTGCTTCCTCTCCTGAAGGCCCACAACGTCCCAACAATCTTCTGGCCGGATTTGGCCTCATGCCACTACTCCAAGGACGTGCTGAAGTGGTATGCGGACAATAAGGTCAATTTCGTGCCGAAAATGTTCAACCCTCCCAACACTCCGGAGCTCCGCCCCATCGAGAAGTACTGGGCGATTATGAAGCAGCACCTTCTTAAACGACCTAAACGAAGGTAGTGAAGACAGTCGAGGAACTGAAGAAAGTATGGGTTTACATGCATAAAACGGTTGATTCACAGGTTGTGCTGAATCTTATGGCCGGGGTTATGGCCAAGGTTGCGGGCATTTGCGTATGGACTGTAAATAAAATACGAGTAAAATGGTAAAATGAAGTTTAAAAGTTATTTCTCAATCCCTGAAAATTTGATGGCAATCGGATGAAAACTCGAATTTTGCGAATCAATTTTGTGTGTGGCAATTTCATCGTGGACACCCTTTAGGATAACCTTGTTAGTTTCAGGTCATTCAAAACTTAAGGTCTCCAATTGTAACAGTAGATTAATGGGCTATACATAGTTACGGTAGTTTGTTTGGCATAGAATATCCCAAGATTATCTCATAATTTATGTTGGTCTTTCAGGACAATCATTGCATATATTTAAATACATATCATAACATTGTATACCGGATATAGCTAATGTTACAACTGAAGATTCTGAAGTTCTGATCTCAAGGACAGTTTGGACGACCTCCCACATCTCAAAACAATATTTCCTACTTTTTTCAATCACTTCTTTGTTTCATTAAGGAAAATTTCTCGACTCCCAGGGCATAGTGTATGATTGTACTTGCCACACACAATCATACTAATGCAAAATTGGTACCTGGCATCGAATACTTTCAATTAATAACTGTGGAAGTGCATATAGAACACTAAGTTGAAGGCAAGCAATAAGCAATTTCATTGCTTCCAAATTGCTTTCAAATCAGTTTATGATACAATCGATCGAGACCAGCTATGGCAAATCATGCACGAATATGGATTTCCGGAAAAACTGACGCGGTTGCCAAAGCAACGATGGATCGAGTGATGTGTGTCGTCCGAGTATCAAGGACGCTCTCGAGTCCCTTCGAATATCTCGGAGAGGGTTACGGCAAGGTGATGGATTGCCGTGCTTGTTGTTTAACATTGCACTGGAGGGTGTGATTCAAAGAGCTGGGATAGACACGAGTGGCACGATTTTCAGGAAGTCTGTCCAACTATTTGGCTTTGCCGATGACGTTACATCAGACTTAAAGCTGAATCTGGTAAGATTGGGCTTGTGATTGATGCGTTGCAAGCAAAGTACATTAAGGAAGGATGCTCACGAGAAGACAATGTTAGCCTCCTATCACGAGTTCAGATCGACGGTGATGAAATCGAGGTAGTAGACGAGTTCCTGTATCTGGGTGGTGACCATCGATAACGACACCAGCAGAGAAATAAAAAGGCGAATTATGGCTGGCAATCGTAGCTACTTTGGACTCCGAAGGACGCTAAGATCGAACAAAGTTCGCCGAACCACAAAATTGACCATCTACAAGAAATTAATTAGACCGGTAGTCCTCTACGGCCACGAAACATGTACATTGCTAGTGGAGGACCAACGCGCCCTTGGATTCTTTGAACGGAGGGTTCTGCGTACCATCTACGGTGGAGTGCAGATGGAAGACAGAACGTGGAGGAGGCGAATGAACCACGAATTGCACCAGTTGCTGGGAGAACCTCCCATCGTACACATCGCAAAAATCGATCGACTACGATGGGCTGGGCATGTCGTAAGAATGTCGGATGACAGCCCTGTGAAAATGGTTCACGAAAACGAACCGACAGGTACAAGAAGAAGAGGCGTGCAACGAGCAAGGTGGATCGATCAATTAGAATGGACCCTCCGCAGACAGCGAGGCTGGCGAGTGACAGCCATGGATCGAACAGAATGGAGACAACTTCTGTGTACAGCAGAGGCCACGCCGGCCTTAGTCTGATTGGTAAGGTAAGTACGTCATCATTCCGATCAACCCAATGAGGCTGTACCTTGTAGTTTTTCTTATATGAGTCATCATCGCACTTCAATCACGCACTCATCAAATAATACAGTACACCTCCTCACGCACACAGCGAATTTTTCTAAGCAAATGAATGGGATGGATTTTTGCCCACAGCCAATGCTGCATATTTTCTGCAATTCGGATTTTTTCATTTCGGATGTATGGATGTCACATCAATGCCACGAGCACAAATCTAAATCTGAGTAACGAGTAACCAACGAAATATTCAAGCAAGTAGGTAATAGGCAAGTATGTTATAACTAAAAGCTATCTTGAGGCCAAACGAAGGTGGCGTCTGCTCTGTACAAGACGGAATAATTCGATACTGTTATGCTGACATCTGATCATAAACACAATGAACAAATTCAATTGCCGTTGTGATAATCAGTTTCTAAAGCGCGGACCATATCATTCTTGCAAAGCCGTACGAAACCCGGTAGTATAAAGGGGTTGCAGCCGAACCTCGCTCTGAAGCAAGTTTGTGAATAGTTATAATAATAATTTCCCGAGAATATTATCGCTCGAACAGCCGTCGAGAGGGACAAGGCAAGCGAAATCAGGCCAACTCAGAAGCGCAGCGAAGCGAACGAGGAACGGGACATCATGAGTGAACTGCATCCACATTCGCACAACTGTCTCATTTTTGCACCGAAATGTAAAATTAACAGCGTATAACTGCTCGGCTGCTCGCTGCTTCCACCACCCCTGCGGATTTGCGGATCTACGCGAGACTTGCATTGAGTAATCGTTTCTTTTTTTTTTTTTTCAAACGGTCTGGAATATTGCATTGGTCGGTGTTGTTGTCGTTGCTGCATTGACATCATCGCATTTGAGTGGCAATTCTGGCCGGGTGTGAGTGTGAGATGAGCGAGTGGAGTGACATGGTTTCTGCATGGAAGATGTGTGGAAACAGGGCAACACAGGATGTACGAGCGATGGGACACAAAATCAATGATGGAATACGACGACAACGTACTAGAGAATCTGTCTACCAGGCGCTCAGTCGGCAAGAGTCCCCTAATTATGGAACCATCAAACCAGAGCTGCAGCACCGCCGATGCGCTCTGCACGTTGATCAAATGTGAAATTTGAATTCGAAATGCGTGTGCAGTTTTCAGCGCTGATAAAAATTATTCTCAACAATCAAGATATGATCTTTCCGCATTCTCGACACACCGGGTGAAATATTCTGAATTTGAGTAAATATTCAGTTGATTTCATGGCTCACTCGAATCAAACAGCTTCCATCTTGTCAAACGATCCAATTTGTTTGCAGGCAAACCCGACGTTCGTCATCGCTCAGGCAAGGGGGAAGGGTAACGTTGGACGCAATCCATACCGAAGAGGGTCTCCACGAACAATTTTATTCCAGAAAAACAGTCATCACCGCCGTCGTCGTCGTTGATATATACGAAAAAGGCACACACAAGTTCCGCGTGCGCGCACGAGGGGTATTCGATTGTTTATTCATTTATTTATGTGCACATACATTACCCTTCTTTTGGGACGAACGTCGATGGGGATAGGATATGTAAGTGGGCGATAGTCAGAAGCATATGCCTCTCTGCTGGTTGTGTGGTGGGGTGAGCGATGGGGGGTTGATCGCGAGTGAAGAAGTGGAACGAAACAGACATATTAGCCCCAGTCCGAGTTGTTTTTCTTCTTTGCATTATTTCATCCGTCCCTCGCCGATCAAACGAAAACGGAAAGGAGAGATGGAGCCGGAGGTTGACCGCTGTGCCCCCAGTTCGTAACGACGTCGTGACTGAGCCACGAGATGGCCATTTGCGGCCATCAGCACAGGATAGCACTGCACACAAAGCAACACTCAGACCAGGGCACCGGTCAGAAGCAGCCAGGCAACGGTAGTAATTTGGCGTTCCGACGATATGCGAATGAGTTCACTGTGTGCCGTTCGCTATTGCGGCCAGTTGAATTGAAGGTAGGTCCGTCGGAAAGGGCGCTGACCAATTTCGAAAAAGGGGATATTTAGTCGAAGTTCGCTGCCTGTTACGAAACGAAACGGAGGAGTGGAGGGGCCAAAGTTATGAAACATGAAATAAAATAGTGAAGAGCTTCTTGTTGGTCGGCGCTTCGCTGATATGGTAATGGGATTCAGCTAAATTGGACAGTTATTTTTCGATTTTAATTGAACCGAACGATGTCGATGATTGGGTTGTGGGTAGGTTTTAGAAGTTTAGGCACGGTTGAGCCGTTGAAGAGAGTATTATGGGCAAATGGACCGTGAGTGTTGGCCAACGTTTTCGCTGCTCTTCAGAATTATAGACGAACTTTATATCACGTGGTCATACAATGACTCTTGACTTACGACTAGGAAGAACCTGTTTCCAAGCAAGTTTATGATTTGATTGGTAAATGAATCAATATCTATATACATTCCAACCGAAAATACATTAGGCGCGATTTGACAAGTACCATCTTATGTTTCTGTAATTTTGAATTTTGCCAAAAACCTAACCATTCAGAAGATCGCTCTTTTCTGCAAAGCTGTTTAGTCTTTCCAGCTTATCTAGATTGTTCATAGATTTGTTCAAAATTAACCAACTTCAAGATGAAAGCATGGAATTTTCATCTTTAAGTATATTACATGATAGTATTTCAATAACTTCATAGTTTTAGTCGTACACAGTTAAAATTATTTGATAATGTCTGGAAGCTGTGTCTGGAAACGTTCGTAGATAAAGATTATCTGAGCGCTGCATTTGCTCACAAAGTGAAAAAAGAATTTGGTTAGGTGTGCTCAATGCCGTATTCAAAGACGTTGCCTACCGGAATCCAGAGAAATGAACAGGGTTTAGACAAATTTTGGTTAGAACTGATTGGTCATTCCAAGAATGAGCTGCCAAATTCGACAACATTTGTTAAAAGGGTGCTCACCCTGCCGAAATTGCGACGATGAAGCGAGGATCTTCAATAAAGTGTCTGGTGGTGAACCAAAATCAAAAGAGTTTGGTAGCTCAGAGAATTGTCTACGGAATTTCAACGACGTTCACGAAGTCCTTGATACAGTATGTACGCCACGAACGTTCATCATTTTGTACTCAAAAACCTCGAATACGTCACTATTTTTTCAGTGTTTATGCTTCTAGAAACATGAAAGATCAATGACTTATATAGAGCGATCTCTGTGGCTGCTATACGTCAGCAACAAACATTTATGCGTAAATTTTTTGTTCTTCTCAGAAACACAATCACATTGACTGTAGGTGAAAGATTCTAAATAACAACTTTATGTATGATCTGTATCTATAACTCATTTATTGACGTGGCTGCGTAGCTACCATTCTTATTACTGAGCAGGATGCCGGAAGTTCAATCTCAGACCTGCGTTTCCTTCCTTACCATTTGTCACTTTGCCTCTCTATCTCTATCCTGCTTATGGCGTCTCGTCCTGTTCAACAGACAGTTACTTGTTGCATCGAACTTTCCTTATGAATGAGAGAAAAATTATCGTCAAAATTCTCCAATACATGGAAATAATCAATTAATCCCAATATTCCGAATAAATAAAAGAAAGGTAAAAACACTACTTTTCTATACCTCTCAAGAAACTTTCGTGTTTTCATCTATTATGGAAAGCGGTCTACCGAATTAAAAAATCGTTAACGAAAACAAAATAGTTATGCTTCGAATTTCGCTCTAATATTTTTTTCCCCGTCATTGAAATGGTCTCACCAAATTCAACTTTGTCAAGAAATTCTACTTCTTTAAGCAGTATGTCCACTGTGAAAGTCGAAAATAAACTTTATACTGTAGACACTACAGTTATAATGTCGCTACACTTGCTCTTTTAAGTTGCCAAACAGCCGGAATACGCAAAATCGTAGTAAAATACGAAAATTTGAAGAAATTTAATAAATGTTACTTTCCCGAACCTTCAGTACACAACACCCAGCGAACGTAGTGCTAATTACTCAGACAAAACGCAAAGAATGCAATGAAATATTGATACCGTGAAGCTAACGTTATTGAAAGCCTCAAAAAAAAAAAAAAAATGAAAATGATAAGAAAGATTAATAATTTCCGTTTAATTCCAACTATCTTTATTGCTTATCTTGACATCTGCACATTGTAGACAAAGTACGCGTATCTTTCGCGGATTGTCCAATAAATTATCATCAAGCTTGTATCTGCCTACTAAGTGTGCGCGCAAATCTAATCATCGGATTAAACGAATTGCTGCATCTCGGATAGAATTTCTCGGAACTCTAAGAAAGATTAGCTCATAAATCGTAATGTCAATTCCTCAGTATGATATTGCAGTAAATAGAAAAAAAAATAGAACTGCTTTGATTGAAATCCCAAATTGAACTAGAACCATTGAAAACTCGTTAAGAATATCTTGAAAGATTGTCACAATATGGAGCGCAATTCATGTTTAATGTCTTTCGTGGAATTTGTTGGAACCCCTTGAAACTATTCAATCGTAAAGGTTGTACGGAATCAAATTGCACCACTTTTAAATGGCTGTAACTTTATACCCGTTGGGTAATTTCTATTGAAATTTTGGGTGGAATTAATTCAATGTATATTTGTTTACGCTATGTAAGTTGTGAATGTGCAGTCGTTGCGAAGATGGAGTCGGAAGAACAGCAACGGGGCAAACAAATTTTGCGCACGTACCTCGAAAATCCGGATCTTTTAAATCGTGCCATCAGCAGGAAGCTGTCTCGTGTTTTAAATCGATACCACGAACGTTTGACCATCGATCAGAAAGAAAAAAGTGGCAAAAATGGATCTCCGTATTCAAGAGAAGAGAAATCCCAACAGTTCAGTTCGAGATGTGGCGAAGAAAGTGAAAAGTGAATCGCAAGATGCGAAAAAACGTGACTACACACGTACAAAGTCCAAAAAGCGCCTTATAGCAATGAACGGCAGAATACAGCAGATAAAACTCGTGCACGGAAGCTCTACACCCAGATGTTGATGAAACCACATTGCACATTGTTATGGATGATGAGACGTATGTGAAAGCAGACTTCCGGCAGCTTCCGGAGCTCCAGTTTTTCACTGCTCATCATAAATTCAATGTCCTTGAGGACGTTAGAAAGCAGAAGATGTCAAAGTTTGCCAAAAAATATATGATTTGGCAAGCAATTTGCTTGTGTGGAAAGCGGAGCACCCCATTCGTGACAACTGTGGAACGGTCAATGGGCAGGTGTACCTAAAGGAATGCCTCCAAAAGCGTTTAAATCCTCTTCGGGGGACACACGATGGTCCTACGATTTTCTGGCCGGATTTAGCTTCGTGCCATTACTCGAAAGAGGTTTTGGAGTGGTACAAGGCTAAGGAGGTCAATTTCGTGCCGAAGCAGCTCAACCCCCCGAACACACCGGAACTGCGGCTAATTGAAAAGTACTGGGCTATCATGAAACACGCACTTCGGATGCATCCTAAGGAAGTGAAGTCGGAGGAAGATATGAAGAAAAAATGGATTGCCAAAAAAAAAGTTGGTCCAAATGTTGTACAGGACCTTATGAGTAGTGTAAAGAAGAAGGTTCGTGCACTTGGATCTGGAATTGAAATTGAATAAAACAAACATGGGAAAATATTCATAATATGTTTTATTTTACTCCCTGAAAGGTTGAACGGGTGAATTTTGCCGAATTGTGTGTGTCGCAATTTGATTACGTACACCCTTTAATTCTTCAAGTACGGTAAATCGTAGCATGATACGGTAAGAAATTCGACTATGATTGTCATACAAAAACGTAATCCCGAATTGGATCAATGCTTTGCGAAAAATTATATCATAATCCTGAAAAATATTTACTCAAAATGATACGCAGACAATCATAGTTCAAAACCAAATTTGAATCCCAAGTAGGATTTGTTCGGAACACTTATATAAATCCGGATTCAAATGAAATTGGAATCTTGAGAAGCATTTGCTCAGCACCCAATAGATAAAGCAATGTTGTCTTATTATCCTTGAATTTCGGTTCCTCTAAGCTTTGCATAATATGAGCTGAACGAACCCTGGCTGAACAGCACAGGAATACAGTAATTAAATCAAGCTAATTTGCATAAAATTGAGTATGAATTAATTGATATCAAATATAGCATTTTCTCATAATCCGTGTAAAGTTCCAGATCAGAATAAAATCTCAAAAAATTCTACTCTGAGTAAGATTTGCGAAAATGTTTAAGAAACATTCACACTGAATCTCTAGTAAGATTCAATAAGAATCCTTATCAGAATTCGCTTAAAAAAAACCTTACACAAATTGCCCCGAGTATGATTTATTCATTTGCATATCATTTTGTGTCATGAATTTGAATAAGATTTGCTGAAATTCCCTAGTTGTATTCGAAACAAATCTCAGAAAGACAAGTAGAATTTGCAGAAAATGCTTGTAATATCCGAATAAATGAGAGGGTCGGCATTCCTTGTTAAAACCCCCGTTCAAATTGCATAGCTTTTAATAAAAAGTTCTTGTTTGCTGAAGCGAAAGTGAACCTTCAGATTCCAAAGAGCTGTCAACCGTACTCTTAGCAACTATAAATTTGAAATAAGGTCTATCTAACATTTTTAAGGAGCAGTTTAATTGTCATGTTATATGAACTTCGCTTCTAAGTCCAAGCTGCTTTGAAGATTCTTCAAAAATTCATAGAAACTCTCAAACAGTAATGTACATAGGTAATAATTAACAAGGGTATTTTATGTATGTGAATTTTCGCTTCCACTAGAACTACTATCATGAATCATTGAAGAATTTGACGCATGAATGAGACTTAATACTTCGAAGAGATACATGGGTACGATTGATTTGAGTAGTCATTTAATTTTCAAATTTATGCTTTAAACCTCTGGAGTGGACAATTTTTAAGAAATTTCTGAAGCTTTGGAGTTCACAGTGCACTTGAAAAGTCAAGATTAGATTAGTAAATTTATAGATTTCCGAAAAAAAATAGAACCATTGTACATTACATTAAGTGCGTGTGTGTATTCAATATAACACCCATTGGGCGGCAATGGAAGAAATCTGTTTGCAACAATCCTTTTAGTGATTATTGAGAGCTGATTCAATCTGGGAGAAAATGATAGCTCTATTGCAGATCCAGCAAACGTTTTCAGAATATCTGGAGAGTCCCGGCCATTCCGAGGTTATTTTCACATGCCATAAGTCGCGCAATAAACAATAAACTTATCATTTGGATAGAGGTACTGAAAACCATTCACGTATGTAGTATTATTTAAAAAAAAAAAAAAAAGGTTTTGAATTATATTTATAATCAGATGGATCTCCCCAAACGCCGCTTTCAAAAAAACACTAGCTTGAACGAAATTTTCTATGTTGTCTGTAGTTAATTTCATTCCCCTGCGACGAAATTAATGCTAAACATATCGTTGCTAAACCACTCGTTAGATATGCAACCAGCATAACGAAAACGGAGTTCAACATTTGCTAAGTGTGCGACAGTGGAGAGGACTAGAAATTTCATTTTGTGAAAGAAAAAGCTATTTCAGAAAGAATCTGAGAACACCCCGTCAGGTAGTTGGCGTTACTAGATTCTTGGTTCATTCGAGGATTTCATATTCTGGAAATCTTCAAGACATCCCATAAAAGTACATTTCGCCGAAGATAAAAATAAACTGTAAAATTGGATTATGGACGTCTGGAATTCTCGAAAAAGAAAAACAAAAACATACTGTCGGCTTTTATAAAGACATTTTGAAAAACTATATGGCACCCCTACTCTGATTTGGCTCTATGAGTACGTTAATTCTGGAGCAATTTGCGATTAAGGCGTACATGCAAAATATAAACAAAATGTTTTTTTCAATGCAATGCATAATTATTATATCTAAATCATGAGTTTTGACCTTTTAGTCCTGATTGTGCTTCAATTTTAATTATTAAACATTGTTTTTGCAAAGGGCGTAGAGTTATTTCTTAATTAAAACAATTCA
Organism: Aedes japonicus; assembly: GCA_034211315.2. NCBI lineage: Eukaryota > Metazoa > Arthropoda > Insecta > Diptera > Culicidae > Aedes > Aedes japonicus. The sequence goes on along the minus strand of JASCZW010007137.1, from coordinate 49,548 downwards.
CTCTGTGATTTACGCCATATTGACAAAGTGATAGGCTTAATTTAATTCAAAACATAAACATATCGTAAAGTAAAAGGCGATACTGACAAAAAACCAAAACAACGACGAAAAGTAAAAGGCGATACTGATAAAATCAAGCATAACCTTTCAAAAGGACGTATGTCGCAAAAGTAAACAAATCAAGTTTTCTATTCTATCCTGTCATTGATAGCTCGCTTAATGTTGTAGCAAACGCCAAATACCATTATCAAAAATATTCAGTTGTGTGAGTCAAATCTCATATGCGACGTATCTGATCTTTTAAAATGTTGAGCAAATAGTGCACATACACCACACAGCAAACCGACGTATCTGCGCTTTCAAATTATATTCGGTGTATCTGACATGACGCAAGTGCTAACCGTTCTGGAATACCGACGTATCCAACCGGTGTATGTTACAATCAATATGTCACACCGACGTATCTAACATGGTGTATGTGTATGGTGTGGAGGCAAACCGGTGTATGTGTTACTTTTATCAAAAGAAAAGCGAAAGTGAATGAAAACCAGGATTTCTACTATGTACTTATAATATAATTTAACCTTAATAGAAGCAACAGATCGAATAAAACTCACAATGCAGTTGAATAGAATTTAATGAAAGCATCTCGAGCTTCTAACTCATTTTTCTCAGTTTCTATGAAATGTTAGATACGTCGATTTGAAAAATTATGCTTGAAATAATCAAAACAACGGCGAAAAGTGAAAGGCGAAACCAAAATCAAAATCAAAACAACGGCGAATAGTATAAGGCGATACTTTTATTTCCATTACTTGTGGGGCCAACGTTGAAAATGGCGTAATCAAACATTCTAGTATAGACAGACGAATATTAAAAATGTGCAAATTTCAATGAATAACGAACGAATTTCCATCAGTATTGTATATGAATCATAAGCTAGCTTTGTTCGCTGTCTGTATGTTAGATTGTATTTGAATTTATTCGTTAATTTGTAAATTACTGTTTGAAATTCCACTTGCAATATTACAATCATCTTTTCCCTTTTATTTACATTGTGCATGTTCGCCTTAATCGCAAATTGCTCCGGAATGACTCGTATCTTAGTATTCTTATGGTGTTGAGAATTCAACAACAATCTATCAACACAATCCTGTCTGGAATTTAAAGCAAATTTGTCATACAATCTGTCAGGAATTGCAAACAAGAAAAAAAATTGCAAGTAAAAACCCATACGTAATTATTTAAATCCAGGTTATGTAACAAGAACACAATTTTCAATTTCGAAATAAAACAGTTCCAAACTTCCGTAAACAAATAAATATTAAGGAAATGAAAACTAAAAGCTTGAAATGCCTATAAACGTCAATTGTGTCACTCGATGAACCGTTTCTAATAACCTCCGTTTTTCTTATCTCTTTCCAGGAATTTCGCATCCATTTGATTACATCTGGAGTTCACGTATGGCTTCAGCATCGTTTCTACAGAACGCGCAGACACATACACACACACTTACGCACATTCGACAGCACTTTCAAACAACAGTGATGAATAATAGTTACCGCTGACAAATCGGAAGCTCTAGCAATCAGATAAACTCGCGCTTTATTTACTCGAATCTTAAGTTAATCGTTTTGTTATCGGTTGTCTCCGATTATTGTCGTTTCGAATTAAATAGTTTCCTCGATTTTTTTTTGTTTTCGTACTCGCTGGACGCGAGCGCGGAGTTTTGTTTTAATGAAGAAAAGGTCGACCGGGCAAGAAGAATAGAATCAGCAGTGGGAGAGGGAGAAGCAGCGGGGATGGGGAAAAAAATGTGAAACGAGTTTTTTTTTTTCTTGAACTCATCATAGCAGTCCACAGCACCGCACCGAGCGAGCACGGGTGAACTGCTTTGATGCGAACGAGCGGAAGGACGTGAACCGGACGGTTAGAGAGTGAGATGATGATGGTGGTCGGTCGCAGAAAAGAAGCAAGAAAAAAAAATCGGCCGAGTGCCGGCAGTTCGCTGTGTCGGTTGGTTGGTTGGCTGACGCAGATCATCGTCGTGTGTACTTGGAAGTGGGAAGTGAGGCAGTTTTCGGTTCGATGAGTTTTTATCCAGTTTTTATTTTTCCGGATTTCTTGGCATTTTCAGTGATATTGCTCCCTTCGGAAAGGGATGACGCGAGCTTTTGTTGACGGATGTATCGAAGAAAGTGCGATTTTTCGACGGATCTAAATTTTCTGATTATCGAGTGTTGTGGTGCATTGGAGAGGGGAGGGAGGGAAATGATTGATTAGCATTCAAATGATTGTGTTTATCTTTGATTTGTGTTAATTGCAGTGAGAAGCAACTCGTGGAGGCAAGGAAGCTGAAGAAGAAGAGTAAAGAGTTGTGTTGAAGAAATCATAACGAGCGGAGAGCAGTGTGTATGCTGGAGGAAGAATTATTGGAAATTAGTGCTGGTGCGAACATCTGCGTGTTCGACGTTGTTGTAAATATCTGATGGGAGGGATGAAAAGTCTAAAATAAGTTCATTATCTCCCTCAATACCTGTACAGAGTGCTAAAGAATAATTCAAATAATCGATATCGTTACTCGAAGCGGAGAGTGCTATACGCGCCCGAGTGGAAGAGGAGAAGGAATCGAGAAGATCTGGTTTCGGAGCGAAGCTCTGCAATCAGTCTTTGTGTGTTTGTCGTATTTATGTGTATGTGAAAAACCCAGCTGGGGAGTAAGAAGAACGAGCAACTAAGTCAGCATTGGAGTCGAGGATAAGAAGAAGAAAGGTGGGCAACCCAAGAAATGTTTCCAAAGTGATGTAGCAGGAGGCTGCGAAAAGAAATCACGTGTAATCACTTTTGGCAGGCAGGAAACCAAGCCAGCAAAAAAGGAAGAATCGCGCAAAATCTGGTTGGCCTTCTCTCTTTCTCTGACGAGAAGAAGAAGACCCGGTCTTTAGATAGTGTGTCGTAGTCGTAGTCGCTGTCGTCGTCGACGCCGTTGTCGTCGGCGCGCACACACACCTGTGTCAAGATAGGGAAAATGGACAAGGATGGTGACAAGAAGGGTGGCGACAAGAAAGGTGGGCAATCCGGAGCCGGCTTGGGAGGCGCAGCCGGTGTTCCGGATCCTGCCTCACTGCTAGATGCTGCTTCGTTGTTTGGTAAGTGTTGGAGAATTTTATTATAAGTAAACGGAGTTGCATTGTTATGTTCTATCTGGCGCTAATTACGTGCTTCCCCGGATTTCATATATTGGTAAACAAACAGTGATTGGGCGTTATCTTATCTTGTTTATTGAGGCTTTGTGGTTGTCGTTTAAGTTGTTTATTATTTGTGCTCGGTTATCGTAAATTCGAACAATGTTCTATGCATAGACAAATCATCATCGGTGTATAACGGATTATTGGTAGGTAATAACATATGTGACATATGTGAATTTTTTGTTCCGCTCGATAACCACCAATAACAATGACATAAGTGAACGTTAAACGAAAGAATACAGTTGGATTCTGCACAATCCAAACGGTGTAATTTGTGAATAAACCGTACCATTTGCATTTCTCAGAAATATCCACCGTCACGCAAACACGCCACAGCCAAAGGCAATAAAGTCGTAAATCGATAAGCTCGTGCTCCTGTACTGCATAGTTGATACCGGATGCGATTGTGTCTTCTGGGAAGTTGTTTGTATTGAATGGATTTCTTCCAAAATTATGATAACTTCCCGAGCAGGCGAAAATTACATATGAATACCTAATTTTGATCTTGACGACTGGCCTTGGTATTTAAGAGCACAGCATAAGAGGTATCTAAGCAAAATACCTAAGAATTGTTAGCAAACCATCTCTCGAATAACAAAACTTGTTAATTTGGATATCTGAGAGGTATTATTTTGGTATTTCTTACCTCAATTTGGTATTCGCATAACATTCTGGGAACAATTTTATGGTATTATCATCAGGTATTTTACCTCTTAATCTGAGCTCTTTAATACCAAGGCCAGTTATCAAGTTATTCGGTCCTGCTCGGGATACCTTGTTCAAAGTTCTAGGTCACATGCACATTTTTCTCAGTATTTTGAACGAATTTTACTCGTGATTCGAAGTGAATCGTGCTTAAGATTGCAAATTCTTCACATGATTCTAGGCAGAATGTGCTCGGTGTATTCTGTTTTTACGAATCTTACTGTTCCTGTTTCTCAACCAGGTTCATAAGACAATGTTCCATCATCGAGTGTCTCTCTCAGGATTTTAAGTTAATTCTGATAGGGGTTTTGATTGTATCAAGCATGGATTCTATATCCAATTTTACCCTGGACTTTTAAGAAATCATTCCCGGGAGTCAAATTTAATCTTATTCTACAGTCTGGTTTGGGTCCAAAATTAGTACAGTTCGGAATTAGAAGAGATGATGTGCCAATCTTACTTTGTGCGTGTATATTATTTAAAGTTTTAAACAGACTTTTTATTCGAAATTTTGAGGATTCTGAGCGATTATTTTATTCTGTTAAAAGAGCTTTTGAGTGGGTTGAGAAATTTCCTTTTAGTTCCGTTCGCTTTTGCTCTATTTCGTTTACTTCTTGTAAACTTCCACTGCCTCGTAGCCAGACCACCAATGATGCCTGTACGATGTACCGAGGGAGGAAGACCTCGTACATTTGTATATCTTCTACCAAGATCTTTGAACCTCCAATCACGGTCTAATACTAAAAAAGGCCTGTATTTCTAAGGTATTGTACTCGTAGGAGTACAGATGACCTGGACTATGACTATGACCTAGATGACCTAGAACTATGAACTATCAGAAATATGTATCGATTGTATAAACATTAAATAGCTTGAATATTTGAAACCCAACGCTTTCTTTGTATAGTCTAAATCATCAGTTCGACTCAGTTTACTCAGTTAAGATGTATATTCCTTCGGGAAAACGGATTGTATTCAGGAGCAACCAATAGGTAGTTTGTATTCTCGTAAATCTTGAAATTTTTACATGCGACTTGAAATTTTCATTAAATTCAACAGATCATTCAACTGGTGCCTCCTGGAAAAGGACTTGTGCATAAAAATCATGAAATATATGCATTACTAATTATGTTTTTGTTGCGTACAGTGCGCTAAATTATTATAATGTTTTGAAATTGGCAATATCTTTCCAACATCATGGGATCCCAGTTGTGAACAGCAATTTCTGCTAGAACCAAAGATGTGAAGAGAAAGTATCGACAGGCTATGAAATTGAATAGAAGTATGTAGTTTGAAATCGAGCGTAGGGCTCTTTTTAAGCAGTATTCTGCAGCAGTATTTTTACAACGACGAGAAAAACATTACTGGTAGAAATGAGAAGTTGTTGTTTCAAAACCTCTAATTTGGAATTGATTTCCATCACATGTGGTCTTTAGGGAGTGTAAAAACAAAAATTTTACATCTCTAGAACCATTCTGTGCCATTGGCGGTATTTGAGCACGATCAAGCGCCTACATCGTTGCCAGTCAAGATGGCGGATCCGTTCCTGCCTTGGGGATGTGTAGCAAAAGTGTGTGTACGTTTGCTTCGAAATACTGCTTAACAAAAGCCCTACGCTCAATTTCAAACTACTTCTATTCAATTTCATAACCTGTCGAGCTCTATCAGACCTATCGATACTTTCTCTTCATATGTTTGATTGCTATAATGTTGGGAAGATATTTCCAATTTCAAAATAAAATATATGGCTTTGATTGATGGTTAAACGACCTAACCTTAAGAAAATTTTTAGACAATATGACTTATTAGCTGTTATTATGCTATTAGCAACTTTAGGCAACTTTAGGTACTGAATAACTTGATAACTGGACTTGGCAGATTAAGAGCTAAAATACCTGAGGATAATAGCATAAAGCTGTTCCCACAATTTTATGCGAATACCAAATTGAGGTAAGACAATACCGAAATAGTACCTCTCAGGTATTCCCTGGTATCCAAAATTACAAGTTTTGTTATTCGAGAGATATTTTGCTTGCAATTCTTAGGTATTTTGGTTAGGTATTTTACCTCTTAATCTGAGCTCTTTAATACCACGGCCAGTTATCAAGATCAAAATTAGGTATTCATATGTTATTGTCTCCTGCTCGGGTAACACTGTTCGTTTGGAAGGTTCGTCTTTTGAAATTTCATCAGAAGTCATTTGATTTTCGTCCAAACATTCCTCAAAAATTCTTTTCGTTTCTCTGGACCCGTTCATAATTAAGATGAGAATTTGCCTGAAACGGAATTAGCAGTTTTTGTTACGTCATGCTATTGCAAATTCCGGTTATTTAAATATATTAAGTCATATTCTCCTGGTTTACCGTAACTGGTAAAATTACGTCAGGAAACAGGTGAAAAAAAAAACGGGAATTCCAATACTTAATTGGAGTGATAAAAAAAAACAACAAATTTAGATTTGATTGACAACATACATTAGTGTTCTCAGCTGGGGAAGCTATAATCGTTTGAAAAGCTTGATAATTCTTCAAAGAAAGTATTAGAATGAGCGCTGCAAGAAGCTTGGAAGTAGATGCTCTACACAGTTTGAAAGAAACTTGTAAAATTCTGACGGCTTTTAGGTAAAAAATTTACATACATCATATTCAATGGCGATTTTCGCGTGATGTTAAATTTACAACATTGCAATGTGTTATATTTAATTTACCCGTGGTATATGTATAGGACATTTAATTTTAAAACTAGCTGTAATCTACGTTTAGATTTCTTCAGGCTATAACAACAGATTATTTTGTTTATTTGTTTTGTTCGTTTTATCAAAAACAAAAGGGATGATTGAACTGATTCAAAACAAAAATTCACAATATTTAACATCCTTTGAAGCTAATTCCACTTGTGCGCTGAAGTTAAATGAATCTCTTTTACGTGGTCTATAACAGGGTCCTCCTGATATATAACAGGGTGGCCACAGACTCGGAAAATTCGAGATATGCGGGAATCAAAAATCATCGGGAAATATGCGGGAAAAATTTGGGCATTTCAATATCAATCGGAAATTTTTGTTATATCGAAGAAACCGTACTCATAACTTTTTCAAATGATTTGAGTAGCATTTTTGTCATGTACTAGATCCAACGATCTCATTAACCGAATGAAACAGTGTTTTTCTGGAATGCATTTAAAGAATTGACTGGGGAGATCAGGGATCTGCGACCTAGCCCTGGCTTTGAAGTCCTCAACATCGTTAGCTGTGACTTGCACGTCGTACACAATTCCTCCAAGGAGGGGCTAAGAAAAACAGATTGGCATGTAGATCATTTTCTGCTGGCTTTGTTCACCTGTTGAAAACTGTGCTTGTCAAAAGATCTGGCTATATGGCTGTGACAGGTGAGGTTTCGCACATGACTCACTGTTGTTTTGACGTAGGGCTACGTCTTTGTTTTCTATACTGGGGTACAATTTAGAAAAAAATCGAACTGCAACCGTAACGAAAAGTGGTCAGGTTTTGAGCGTTCATATCTCAATCGTTTCTTCAAAGATTTGCAAAACCTTTGCACCAACCGATCGGAAATATTTCTACGCAATTATTTTTTGTTTTTTTTTACAATATTTTATATACTACACGAGTTCCACCAACCTAGGATGGTAACACTGCTGTCATTTTTAAAATACTATAAAGTATCAGTCCATTTGTATAATATACAAATATTTGTACTGCAGTGGACAGAACCTTATTGTGTCAGTCACTTTACAGCAATAACAAAGACACTGATGTATCGAATATTTTTTTATAAACTGAGCTGTGCATTTTTCAACCCATGTTAAATGAACTAAACATAAAATGTCGACCAATCGAGACACAACGATATTTTTTATCACTAAAATTACCTATGGAAAGCTTTAGATATAAATGATGTAAAATCATGTTTTTCAGGTTCATTAGTTTTTCCTCTGAAATTCTTCGAAGTTCGTTGGGTGGTAAATGAACATGTTGCCCCAATTGATAACATTTGTGGACGAACACAGGAAGCAGGAAGAAAGGAAACTAAAGGAATTTCAAACGGAGTTTTTCGTCGGTATTCCGATCAAAAGTGTTCGCTGTTGTGGTTGATGCTTTAGATGATAAGTTTCTGGGACCAAAGCTAAATTTTGTCACCACGGCTGCAACAATGGTCGTGTCGTTTCCCAAACCGAACCTCCTATGGTTTCGTTTCTTTTTGACGATTTGACGGGACTGATTAGAGCCGCTATAGAGAATATTGTTAAGCCTGAGCGTCTGACAGTCAAAGCAACATCGTTAATTGAAAAATAACTGACGGAGAACAATCTTCTACCCGTCCTTAATGTGAAAATCGGGTTTGCCTTTAAATCGGCACTAAAAAAATCCAGAGAATTTGCAAAAACATCTGATCAAGACTTTTTGGCATCCCGCAACGGGTGTCGATTTAAGTGTGTTTTTTTTTCTGACGAAGCTTCTCAACAAATCTCCATAAACATACCGTTAAACGCGTAACGTCATCTGCAACAACCATGATGTTATGTCTCACTTCACGGACATAGTTAAACATGGTTCGTAGTTAAAGACTATATGAGCACTGCAGATACTCACAAAGTGAAAGAAGAATTTGGACAGTTGTGCTCAATACCGTCTTCAAAGACGTTGCTTGCCGAATTCCAGAGAAAAGAACAGCGTTAGGATTTTTTTTTTGGCTAGAACTGATTGGTCATTCTAAGAAGGAGCTGCCAAGTTTGACAATTTTTTTTTTTATGAAAAGCTGCTAATCCTGTCACACAAATATGCGACGATGGAGCGAGGATTTTCAACAAATAAGTATCTGGTGGTGAACCAAATTGAAAAGAGTTTGGTAGCTCAGATAATTGTCTACGATTTGTCAACGACGGTGAAATCACGAAGTCCTTGATACAATTTGCACGCAACGCACACTTTACTATTTTTCTTCGATGTTTATGGTCCTAGAAACTTGAAAGATCAATGACTAATATAAAGTGATTTTTGTTCTCGTTTGCTGCAAAACAAGTTACGCAATCCGTCATTTTGCCTGTATGAAACAAGTCAGCATTTCAGATTGACCAATTCCCTCAAAACTTTGAAAATATATATTGAACCAATTTATATAAACTAATTTCTCCAGTCAAGAATATCAGTTTAGTCAAATTCCTATTTCTGTGGAGTGCTTTTCCTACACCATTCAATTCCTACAAATTACGACTCAAACAAGTTCAATGGCTCTAGCTAGTATTGAAAAGAGGTAAAACAAAAATATTGGTAATGTCAAAATGCCAGAATCTTTTTTATTTAAGATATCCCTTGTAGTAGTGTAAAGAAATTTTGCAATCGTACAATTAAATAAATCGCAATAATAATCGTGAAGTTATGGTTAAAGATGGTCCCATTTTTGGCTTACTTTCAAACATTTGTTGCCAAAAATGGTAACTTAATTTATTTCAAATTTCTTCTTCTTCTATAGCATTTCAAGCTTATTGCTTTCACGATTAGCTTATTGCTTGCTCTCAACTTAGTGTTCTAGATGCACTCCCACAGTTATTAATTGAGAGCTTTCGATGCCAGGTACCATTTTTGTAGTAGTATGATTGTGTGGCAAGTACAATCATACGCTATACCCAGGGAGTCGAGAAATTTTCCTAGACCAGACCGGGAATCGAACCCAGCCACCTCCAGCATGGTGTTGCTTTGTAGCTGCGCCTTTACTGACTGAGCTAAGAGAGGACCCATTATTTCAAATTTAGGCTTTTCAAATTTAAAATACTAATTAAAAGAAACTAAAAATATAATCCAATCAGGTTGTTTCTGTTCCTGCTGCCATGTTATTTGTATCGACTCTTATCGATTAATTTCATATTAACACTTCATTTGATCACTTTTTAACTTAAAAAATAAAACATTGAAACACTTTTTTCAAATATTCACTAGGCTTATCTATTGTCATAAAGGCCAATTTCGTCTGCGACTTACAGACTTCTTCATAGTCTGTGCTTGACTTATGATTTTCTTTTTGTAGTATTTTTAACCGGTCCAAAACGCCCTACCTTAACCACCAACCCTTACCTATCCTTCTTCCTTCCCATGGAGTTCATGTGGTCTGAATAGACTAGTTCGCTATTACCCCTCCTTCACCATCGGCTTTGGACTGACTTGCGCTCTCATTACCCCAACAAATGCTGCAAAATGAAAAAAGTGAGATTCGCGTAATTGTTTCTTCATACAGGTTCGCCACGCTAATGTAACAATGCTTCTGTAAATTCAGAGCGATAACTCAAATTGATCTAGCTATAAAGTAGAGCTGACTAATGGCCAGGTCTTAGAAGAGATGGTGGCTACCTTGTGATGTGATGTGATAAGAATCCACCATCAGAGCAAGGGTTACCGAGTACCTATCTTACAACCTATAAGGTGACTACCTTACATACAAACAATTTTACCAAATTTAAGACATTTGAAAATAAAGAAGATAATCTGTTCATCCTAACCAGTAGGTTCACAAAAAGCAAAAAGTTAATTACATCGAGACTCAGGGAAGCGTATGACTATCAATTGATGAGTAATAGCTCAATCTCTTCAAAATGAATAAATCATCATGAGGTCAATATGGCTTTATAAATTTTCGCTGAATTAAAACATAATTGGTACATAGGCCGAATGAAGGGACTAAGCCGACATAACATCACATAGCCCTACATGAGCCGGGACCAACGACTTTAACGTCCAAAGAAGAAGTGATAAGAGATATTTCATCTCAGTAAATCCCAACAAAGCCGTTATTCTTGTATTCCATTGAAATAAACCCTCCACAAATGTGAGTGGCCCCAACAGCGTCCTTACTGTTGGTTTAAAGCGGTGCAAAAATTGGAATAACTTTAATGTGCATCTCTGTACAGAGAATAAATCGGGAGCATAGTTAAATATCTTATTCGCTGCCGACGTCAGTTGAATTCAGCACACCGTTTACCCAAACAAATCCCGCTGCAAACCTAACCATTTTATCCAACTTCCCAGTGATTTCTCGTGGAAATGCAGAGCTGTTCTCTGCTTCCAATAAAGCGAGTATCGCGTCAACATATTCCTACCCATTCCCTACTTGACCTGCATTCGGGCGAGGCCGGCGCCGTTATTGCACTGGTTTGTGATCACCAGTTTTTACACATTGAGAATGTATGCTGGTCCCAAGCATCATCTTTTGGTTCTCTGGTTCAATCATGCTCATACTCATGCTCAGTAAATCCCTACAAAACCGACTGTAGTTGACCAAACCCACTGAGTTAAGGGACAATCACGCATACCACCGGTAAAGTTCAAAACTTAGGTAAACTGAAATATAAATTTGAAAAACAAAAGAAAACTAAAGTTTTGATTAGGATAACATAAATTGACTCTAATTCTATTGCTACTAATCTTCAAATATATTGGCCGGAATTGAGAGCCTAGTTGGAACCCAGCATACATTTTTAAAGTTCAATGCTCAGGATGTACGTTTCCTTTAAAGAAAAATGTATTGGTGCATAATTCAAATCTAATGAATTTAGTTTCAGATTCAAAACATTTCGAATGCCGGAAATTAACATTATTCTTCCGATTTGATATTTCATAAAGCCTGTGCACGTTAAATTTCGGACACTTTTCATTAAGTGCAGATTTTGATTTATTTCACGGAACCCGTAAAAAAATCACGTATATGCCAGCTGAAACCCTCCACTTTAATTCGTGGTACAACATGTTTTGCCTGGGACAAAAACTAAATTCCAGTTCCACTTCGATTTTTGGAAGCCTTTTGGGACCCAGATTAACTGTGCAAAATTTCAGCTCGATCGGTGAAACTATATTTCAGCGCCCGCGGTTTTAATTTTACATAGGATTTTCTATGGGAAAACTTACTTTTTCAAAGAAAAATATCCCGAGGTGACCCGTTGTACCTAAGAAATAACCCAAGCCAACCACTCCCTTGGAAATTTTCCAACAAAACTTTTCTTCGAAGATTGCAAAGCGATCCAACGCTTGTGGAAAAAGTTATTCAGCTAAAACTGATTGCTATCCAATTGAACGGATTATTGGACTGAACTTCCTAGCAGCACTGTCAACCGCATACTGCTGCTGTTGAATTTCAGTGGAACTGAAATATATTTTTTCATATAACCGTGTCCCAGGCTAAGTTTACATTCGTTACATTACGTAAAATGGCGTCGAATCCAGTGGAAGTGCGCAAACGCATTTTGTGCGAACGACAGCAAAATCCAAATTTATCGGTGCGCGATCTTGCCAAGAAATTAAAACTACTGAAAAGTACCGTTTTTTTATGTCTGTTAAACATTTGACCAACGCTTGACTGTGGATCGACAGATTGGAAGTGGAACAAATCGAATAGTATGCTCCCAACAAATGGACAAGAAGGTGGTAGCCATTATTGAGAAAAAATCCAATCTTTATGTGCAAAATATTGCTCGCAAAGTTGAGAAGCCAAAATCATACGTACAAAAAGTGAAGCAGAGGTAAGGACTGAAGGCGTACAAAGTGAAAAAGGTGCCCAACCGTGATGACAAGCAAAATTTCACTGCAAAAAGTCGTGCTAAGGAGATATACACCAATTTCGTACAAACATTTTCTTGTATCATAATGGACGACGAAACATACGCACTCGAAGACTTTAAACAGCTTCCGGGTCTGGCCTTTAAACCGCCATGCAAAGAAACGCCGTTGCCGAGCATGTCCTACAGCATGTTTCCGAAGAAGTATTTGATTCGGTAGGCAATATGTAGATGTGGTCAAAATACTGAAAGTTTCTGTCTCTACCGGCACCATCAATAAGGCTGATGAATACGAGAAAGAATGTTTGACAACAGCGGTTGCTACCGTTTATCAGTGGCCACGACTCTCCAGCTCTGTTTTCGCTTGATTTGGCCTCTTGTCACTATGCGAAATCCTTCCTGGAATGGTATAAGGTAAGGCCCAAAAGAGAAGTACTGGGCTCTAGTTAAGCGGAAACTCTTCGAAACTAAGAAGAAAGTTAATGGCACCGATGATTTCAAGCGAAGATGGAAAATCGTCACGGTGGGCGTATCTGAGGATACCGTACGAAACCTGATGATGAGTGTTCCAGAGAAAATTCGAGATTTTTATAGACAGAAAGATTAACATCTTAGTTAACTGTTTCTAATGTAGATCACATAAACAATTCGGTTTTTGTTGCTGTGCAATTATTTTGGTGTCCGAAATTTAACGTGGACAGGCTTTAGCAATCTATATAAGAAGTTTAAAATAGAACCATCCTAGTTAGTTCTGATTTTAAAATCATCATCATATAAAAGGTGGCGGCATAAGCTAAATTAATTGTGTAACACTCGCACGCAATCTACAATCCAAGGTTGGCCGGGTTTTTGCTTAAGTCGAGTATCCGCCGGAATTGGTCGCACACTTTGCAAGTCACCATTTATCGCCTAATGCAAATCGTTCTTCTAATTGCCACACATTCAATTCACACCTGTAACCTTGATCTGCACCTTCCGTTTTCCCAACTCATGATTTCTGCCGTTTGTTGATTCACGTATGACAACAATGGCAGCAGCGCTCATTAGGCACACGGTTGCATCACTGAAATGCCCACCGTCATCTGCGGCCATCAAAAGCGTTTATTTAATTCGTTTTACGAACGAGAATAACAACCGCAGTGGCATTGAGTTGGGGTGCGCCATCATTTGTATTGACTTTTTTTTTTCTTCTTCCCAGCAATGGGGCAGTAGCGTCATGGACGACGGTTCTGATTTCTTCCCACACGTCACTCTAATCCGTCTATCTTAATTTTTCTTTTTCTTCTATTTGCAGCATACTGGGGCCGAGATCCCTCGGCAAATGGCTGCAGCGGCAGCATCAAATCCCTCTGTTCGGTTCCCAATCTGCCATGCCAGGTGGCCTCGGAGGTCTAATGCCGAACTCGGCTGCTGGATCCGGTGCTGGATCGGATCAGGTACCAGATGTCCACTCGCACCCGAACACGATGGCGCGTGGCCGCTTGCAGGCAGCCTCCTGGCCGGTTTGCATTCCAGTGAGTATTTTTTCGGTTTGTCCATTTATTTATTCAAGTTAGTCAATCTTGGCTCAACATATGCACTCAGCGACCACAGGATCACTTTCGATACCTACTCGTGGGAATCGGTGCAATTTCTCATTCCATCATCAGAAATGCGGCGAACAATTGGTTCCGAACACGGAAACGTTTATCAAATTCCCACGGAGACGCGTGGAGCTGGACAGCATTATTCGAAGTGGGTGGTGAATCATCCTCTTCCTGCCCGCGTCATGATCCATGTATTGTTATTGTGGGGAGAGTTTGTGTTTGCTCGTAAATATTCACTGCTGCATTAAAGGGCGATAGTGCTTTATTTCAATCCGACCAGTGCGCGATGGCATGTTCGAAATCATTTTGCTGCAATTTGACTTTTCTGTATGCGCATTTAGCAAAACAGTTCATCAGCTTTAATCCGTTTCGTGCTCGGTGAGTGAATAGCATGCATGAAGTCAGCCGCCTCACCAGGCCGCCGCCCCTTCATGCGTTCGTTTTGTATGGCGAATGATTGTAGCTAAGTTGGTCAAATTGTTTGGCAAACTGCTACAGCTGAAGGTGAAACGGTTAACTGTTGCTTTATGCAATATCAAGTGGAATAATTTATTGCTGGCCGTTTAAATTTTTGATCAGGTTGACGTGGCGTATGATTTAATGTGGGTTTGAGATGATTGCTTTCAAGATTCGCGTGTCATCGAATTCATATGCATGTCGCTGAATTTGAAACTTTCACGAGTGGTCGCCATCATTTCGGTTGGCTTGTTGTGTATAGTTTAATCGTTTTCTCTCGGGGACATTAAAGAGAAAGTCAAAGACCGCTGTCCGCAGTCGTGAACCTCCGAACACGTTGAATTGCCTACCATGATTATGGAAAATCAAGAGGTTAAACGAATTGCTTACGGAAACAATTGAACGCGTTTCGCTCCGATGGTTTTGCGTTTAATGATCGCAAGAAATGGAATTGCATTTGACGTTCGAACACATGAAGGTTACAGCTCAGCTCAGTTTCACCTGGTAGTGGTGGAGAGGGGGGTTAAGAAGGGGGTGATAATCGCTTTAAATCTATTTTCCTTCCGATTGAAATGATGCAATTTTTAAACAGGAAACTGGATTTTTTTAGCAATCGAAATGTTTAGGAAACATTCAAAGGATTTTTCCATAAGTTTGGGAGCTTCCTAGAACTTCAGGGATCTTTCCAGGTGATCGAGAATTTTCCAATCGTTCCGAAACATCCCAAAAGTTCAGGGTATTTAAGTTTTAAAAAGTATTTAAACTTCTTACTACTCGATAACTTTTCGAACCCAACCAAAACGAGAATAAAGAAACCAACTACTTTTTAATCAATTTCATAGAAGTTCCCCCTATTCACAATCTTGGAGATCATAAAAAGTTCTTGTACGTTTTAACAACATCTCGGTAATGCCACGGTAATGCCACAGAAATCACATGGCTTCCAAGATTTTTTTGTCAATTTCTCGTAAGTTATTTAAATATGTGTGATATTCTGCTTTTTATCACAGAATATGTACCTGCTGGAAGTTAAAACAACGCCTGGGAAGCGAAATCTGATTCTCTAAGTTCCCGTCATTTCCAGAAAGTTTTTCCTATTCCATGGATGATCCGCAAACATGTTGGAAGCTCATCCAAGTTTCCAATTATTTTATTCAACTGCCGATAAGTTTAATCAACTTCTGGCATGTTCAATTTTTAAAGAGTGCGTTCAGTAAGAAACTCATAAGCTTATATAAGTTCTGAAATGATGCAAAATAGATGCGGTATAAAACGAAATTTACAAACACCAGCGATGCAGCGATGTTTTTGCGTATGGTCTAAACAAATAAATCCAAACCACGATTTGAACCACCGTTGAAGATGCCCTTAGAAGATCTGGCTAGATGGCTGTAATAGGTGAGGCCAGAAATGAACTTATCTTTTATGTGGTGGCGAATGTGTTTGAAGTTTGGCGAATTGCGTTTGTAAGGGTGTTAACACATGGTAAAAGAAGAATTTGGGCAGCTGTGTTCAATGCCGTCTGACGTTGTTTGCCGGATTTCAGAGAAAGGAAAATGGTTTGGACAAATTTTGGCTAGAACCAAGAAGGAGCTACCAAATTTGACAACATATGTTGAAAATTGGCTCATCCTGTCGCACAAAAAGGCGTATTTTAAATAAATGGAAAGTGTCTGGTGGTAAATCAAACTAGAAAAAGTTTGGGAGCTCAGAGATTTAGCTACGAGTAATTTATATTAACTCATCTTAACAGTCGGGAAGATAAGGCAAAATTGCGGGAAAAATTCGGGAAAAATGCGGGTATTTTTATATCAAGATTGTGTGGCCACCCTGGGAAAACACTTAGTAGGCATCTGTAGTCATCAGGAACCTACTACAACCGAAAAGAAGTCCGTTTGGGGTTGCTATGTAACTATGCTGATCCATTGTGTTATTTGTTAGATCTTTACGCTTTGGGCTGCATTCGAACGTAGTAGCTTGAGTATATAAAAGTTGATTTTATTAATTTTGTTCAACACTATCTGATAAAAGGTTGTTTTGCTCAATCAGTAAATAAAAACAAAACTGTGCCAATTCGCAATATTATGTAAACATGTCAACGTGTTTTAGAATTGACACACCGGTTTGTGAAGAGCAAAAACGTTTGCAAAGGTGACAGTAACGCTTGCGTTCGAAATTTAATGTTAACTCTAATAGAATCTTAATATCGAAACGTTCAGTACAATTTGCAGTAAGGACTTCACAATATCCAAAGGTTCACAGGCTTTAGAGCAGCAAGGGAATACTACAGAAGACCGTATAGTAGGTGTAGGCTCTACGGGGCTGAGCTGCAAGCAACCCGGCGGGTCCACGGGTCGCGGAGGGTGAGGTTCCATCAAATATGAAGGACAGCTACTGAATACACGAATAAGTAGCCCCGGACGAGCGGCAGGGACTGTTTAGAATGTGGGGGGACTGAGTAGTTGTTGGACTCTGTTGAGTTTTTTTTTTCCAAAAACCCACAAATATCCGAAAGCAGCCCTGACAAAAGCGAGCCACCCCGCTTTTTAAAAATAAGGGTAAAAGTCGAAGCCTTCGAGCCTCCCCATTTGAGCGTCTGTTGTCCATGTTAGGGGCGGCTCAAAACAGCGTCTGTTCTCCATGTTAGGAGCGGCTGAGTCACCTTCTTGTTAGTGCGCCCAGTACTCTTAATACAAAAGCCGAAAGTCCTGGTGCATGGGACTGTTAAACAGCAGCATCACGATGGTCCTCCGGCGAGATAGAGGGGTTGGTTGTGGGCCTTGCGAGCCGACACCATTAAAAAGGAATTGCAACGAATAATACACAAGGGAGAATCGGAACAATCAGCATGGACCTAGGCTACGGGAATACTATAAGGCTTAAGAAGCTAAGGATGGTCATTCGTGGTCCAAGTCAACTCCGAGTTGATATGGCTATTGAAATGTATTGTATCTGATTTTCCGGCAGCATCCTGTGATGGAATTCGAGATACATTGTGTGGTACGTTTCCGAACGCGGTTCCTGAAGATTTTTAATTGAGCAGAACTAAAGCTTTTTATTTAGTGACTGATTGATTCTTCAGCACAGTTTTCCGTGAGATAACGCTGAACGATGCACGTAATTGTCTGTACACCTTATACTATGATGCGACAACGAATTCGGCTGGGGAAAAAAAATGATCGATAAGTTCAGCTTATTGTGTAAACCTAAAACCAATATATCGCTTCATGTAATCAACTATTGAATGTATGAGGAATGCGATAAGCATTGTTGATGCATAAGTCCATCAAATAAATAATCTAGTCGTACTTCTAACGACATTCTACAGATCGCGAAGTAACTTCTGTTAGAAATCAAAACGAACTTGCTAATGGATGAGTTAGACCTGCTCAAATGGGGAATAGATATCGGGGCAGTGCAAAAGAAAGAATTAAGGACACGTTTTTAGTCGGTTCTTAAGGGCATACACGACTTCGCACTTCGAGTTTTGCTGAACACAAATCTCAAATACTATTAAGATTTCATGCATTATGTTTTCAGCAAATGCTTGATCCTTTGGAGCATCCTTTAACCCCTTTTTGTTTCGATATAGCTGTGATTTTTAGTTTCAAACACTTGAAGGGAAAATTATTCTTTCATTGATGATGACCAAAGCCATATAGATGTCATTCGGAAATGAGCGGCATCAAGTTATCATCCTCAAAGAACTGCTCATGGTGGCTAACAAAGCATACGCTAATTGTAAGCAACATTTCGAACATCCATAACGGAAAAATGACGAAAAAAGAGAAGAAAAACGAAAGCTAGCAAGTTAGGAAGAAGCAGAGTAAAATAATCAACAAATAAATAACTTAAATACGTCGAAAGAAGAGGAGTTGAAGATACTTTTTTAAAAAAGAGGATGACAAAGGGCGAACTGTTGAAAAGTACGTTCTAATAAATGTATTAATGATAATGCCCGATTATTTATAATTTTAGATTGTTTATGGAAACAAACTCGCCCCTCAAAAAAGCCATTGAGAACAATAATATGGCGGAACATTTAACTATCCCAAAGTAACTATTTGGTCACTTTTTTTTATTGCCTCTAAGTCACTATTTGGTCACTATTTGAGACATTTTGCTCCAATCAGTATTATTTTTGGATTAAATCCCGATTCAGAATGCCCAACTTGAGGCGTGAGATAGAAATTTGTGGGAAGCTTGTAGGAAAGAGGTCCGTCACAACCTCCTTCCAGGATATCTACTCACAATTTGAAGCCCTTAATGCCACTTACTTATGAACAAACCTAACAATCAATGGCGTCTCGTCCGTTTGTTCAATCTGTTCATTTTACAGGTAATTTATCATTCACTTAACTTAACGTGCAGTAAGTCGTCATCGTTTATCAACGCCATCTCATGGCTTCAACTTTTACCTCTTCATTCTAAGAACTCTGAAAAAAGAAAAATCAATATGTTGAACACACACTTGGTTGAAATGAATTGAAAAATGCCTTCGTGAATGCTGATTCTACGTGAATGCTACTCGGGGTTTCATTTGGAACAAGCCCTCCATTTCTAGTAGAGCATTCGCAGGTGCTCATGCTTAGCATTTCGTACTAATCTTTCTGATAATAATACAGAGCTGATTATGAGCAGAATTCCCAGTGAATCCTTAACAGGATTGTATGCGAATTTTAAACAACTTGTAAGAGTATCTGTGTGCGACATTAAAAAAATTCCGCAGTACGATTAAATTTTGTTCAGGATTCTCATCAGCATGATCCCAACCGCCTTGGTGTCCTGAGTGGCATGTGTCGGTCAATATCTTGATGGTCTCTCTTTCTTAATGTTTATCCAATCTATACAACTAATATGTGCAAATCCCATCGTAACATATTGCAAGTCTATTCAATTATAAACCTGAATTGTAAGACTTTTTTCTTTGGCTGTAAACGAGTATTTGTCATAGTTTTAAGTTAATACAACTCATGGGGTTGATAGAACAAAAAGTGTCTTAAATTTTTCTAAGGACTTTCAAGAATTCTTTATCGGGTTCCTGAGCACAGGATCGTGGCTACGATTCTAGTTGCAAGATTCCTGCACAAAGTCCTTTGTGATGCACTAATAGTAAATTTGTATTTATATTTAATTTATAAATTTAAATATGCATAGAATACGAAACTAGCAACACAACAACACAACAACAGTGTGTGATATGTAAATAAAACTTTCAACATATGTACTTACATTTATCAATCTACTCACATCTTATTCTTCAGTAAATTAGGCTCAAAAACTAGAAAAACAAGGCAATGAAGATCTCAGCAGCAGATCACTATTAGAAGCAAACGTATTGCTTTTCAATCTTGAAAATGTTTTCTTCTGGATGACGATGATGAACTACTATCACCTATTGTTGCAAGGTAATTTTCCATAGCAGTGGAATTATCTGAAAAATGATTTGACCAGGATTCTATTGTTGTTTGTGATTATAAATTCCTGTATGAAGGGCGGGCCCGTAAGCAGAGACACATACTTGAAACCCGCGAATATAGGAAAGAGACTCTCCTTCCAAAAGCAACTTCACACCCACAGTACTTTAATCGAGCCATCGAATAACAGAATTAACCCAATAGATGGGATCGAAGAGCTGCCATCGTTCCCGCGAAGTGTTAACAATAGCGAGGAGGCAGTCCCATGCTCCCTATCCAAATCGCTTCACTTGGGTGCTTTGATGGTCCCTCCCTTTCCCCGTGATATATTATGTCATGAATATTTAGTATATTATGTAGAGGTCATTTGATTGCTTATCTTGTGTTGGAAAATGTGACTGAAAGTAAAATTGGTTAGGAGTAATACACCTGCTATGCGCATGTGAGATTCTCATGGTGATATTCTCACAACGGCCGTTCAGAATGGTTCGACGGATGCATATGAGAGATCCTTCCCGATGAGTTTCCACTCGTTTACTCATACAATTCCGTCATGTCAGGTTACAGAAGTCAAGGAACATTTTGCAACGTGCTACACTTGGGAATATCAGAGCAATGATCCCCCATCGGATCTTCAAGTGATCATTACAAGCTGTTCATTTGGTTCAGGCACTTTTGAGTTGATGTTGGAGCCTGTTCTTACATAAAATCTATCGCAACCAAGTCGACAGAACTAGGTCAGAATAGAACTTGATTAAAGACGTTAGACCAGCATAAGTAAAGTGAGTCGACAGAACGCACCTCTTTCCCTTGATGAACCGAATATTAGGAATTCCGTGCATGTATGCGTAGCCAACATGAAATAAGTCGGTTCACGATTTGCTGCAAACGTCAAATTCCTCAAATCGCTCCTATATTATTATTTTTTTCGTCCGCTGTCTAAACCACTCAACCACAATAAGTCAAATGCTTATGATCCTTATATCGTCTACCTAAACTACCAAACTTTTAGATAATCATCAGAGAAAGTCTTGTGAACAAAAGTTCAACCTGTTCAGCAAGTTCAACCGTCAACGAAAAAAAACATGCTAAGTCGATATAACAATTAAATTCTTACATCTTTGAGCAATATCCAAGAATGAACATGAGCATGATTGACCGAGCACGAGTTTACTGCTCCGTTATTTCCAGATCAGCTGTAACTACACAAAGAACCTACAGATAATGCTTTGGAGTAACAAACATCCTCAATGTGTTAAAACTGGTGAAATTAGGGCAATAACGCCGCCGGTCCCGCCCAATGCATGTCAAATAAGGAACGGGTAGGAATGTGTTGATGTGATACTCGCTTTGATGGAAACCGAGGAATCCAGGAGCACTTCCACGAAAATTAACTGTGATGTCGGATAAAAGGGGTGGGTTGGCAGCAGGGTTCGTTTTGGTAAACGATACGATAATTCGCGTTTATCTTAAAAGTACCGATTTAAACTAACAGTAAGGACGCCATCGCGCCCACTCACAGAGTTTGGTGTGTCATTGTGAAGTAACAATTGAAAGTCGATTTATACCAAAGTTATTTAAAAACTTCAAGGACCAATATGGTCCGATTCAAATTGGTTGAAACGAATAAGTCGTTCGGCAAATAATCATATAAAATTTATATGATATATTTAAGAGAAATATTTAAAAACAAATTAAACTCTACCAACTGAGCTAATGGAGACCTCCTGCAGTTGTCAAGCATAGTCGACTTTTTTATTTAAATGTTCCTCCCTGAAAATTTCTAGTTGTTAAAATGTGTTCACTCTTTGTCAGATAGTTAGTGGAATTAATGTATAGTGAACACATTTTTGAAAACAGTAGTTTCATTTGTAACAATAAAACAACTTTTAAATTTAAAAAAATGGACTGAATAAATAATGTCCATATCAAATAAAACAGGGATATTGAATTAAAAACAATCTGTCCTGATTTCAGATTGGTGGAATGGAGAAAACTGCTGGCTGCAATTTTCATCGTCAAGTAACTTGGTCGAATGTTTCTTTTCTAATATAATCTAATCTAATCTCACACTAACGCAGTCAACTCTTAAAAGCATCCTGGAAAATGATAGTTTCTTAAATACATCATTTTTCTTGACATCGGCCAGGCCAACTGCGTAGTAAGTGTCGCAGAGAGGATTCCAAGAAATAGAGCGATTCCAGAAAGATCTAAAGTCGCTCTACTACTTCAAATCAAGAGCAGGAAGGAAACGTTTCCATGTAGAGTTAAACAGTGTGATAATTTGTACTCTATCGTTGGGAGCATAGATGCTAGCAAGATTATTTTATGCTCTTTTTGCCTGTGGGTGAACTTTTGGCATTTGAACCAACAGCTTGGCAATAATTGCCAAGGTTATAGCGCCTTTCTTTTGTGCAGGACATTGTATATCGATAATAGAATATCCCGACTTGCCTTCATCGTCAGTACCGAAATTTCATGAAGCTGTTTCGGACTACCGTACCGAGGGAGTAAGGTCTCCACATTATCCAAATCAAAAGGAAATTGACAGGACTTGAGCTTCACATAAGCTAATGCAGAGCTTTTAATTTCACGTCTCAAAGAATGAGAGCGGCATGAGTCCTAGTTCCCATTTTTTACATATAAGGATGGACTTTGATTTTGTCATGATGTCGGTGGCTTTTTTTTTGACGAAATGTACCCGAACCGAAAGAGTGGCAACTATTCATCGCTAGCAATGTTTGGCAAACGACATCATTTCGTCGATTCTATGAAGAGCAAATTTAAAAAAAGTGCAGCCTGCAATAAATCCCAACTGCAAAAAATCCCAAAGATTCAAGAAAATATGTAAACACTTGTTGGGAAATCAGAAAGCTGACAATTATAAGGAGATCGTCGAAAAATTAGTGAAAAACCTCCCTGAAGTTTTCTGCAGAACTTCCCTGGGGTTTTCTGCAGAACTTTCCTGAAGTTCTCTGCAGAACTTTCTTGAAGTTTTCTGCACAATTTCCCCGAAGTTCTGTGCGGAATCAACCTGAAGTTCTCTGCAGTTTTTATTTTCTGAAGGTCTCTGCAGATTTTCCCTCAAGTTCTCTGAAGAAGTTCCCTGAAGTTCTCTGAAGAACTCTCCTGAAGTTCTTTGCAGAACTTCCATGAAGCTCTCCGAAGAACTTCCATGAAGCTCTCTAAAGAACTTCCCTGAAGTTCTATGAAGAACTTGCCAGAAGTTCTATGCAGAACTTCCATGAT
Organism: Aedes japonicus; assembly: GCA_034211315.2. Classification (NCBI taxonomy): domain Eukaryota; kingdom Metazoa; phylum Arthropoda; class Insecta; order Diptera; family Culicidae; genus Aedes; species Aedes japonicus. Next base: position 26,328 of record JASCZW010007137.1, on the reverse strand, counting down.
GTTCTTTAAAGAGGTTCCCTGATGTTCTCTGAAAAACTTGCCTTAAGTTCTCTGAAGAACTTGTCCGAAGTTCTCTGAAGAACTTGCCTTAAGTTCTCTGAAGAACTTCCCTAAAGTTCTCTGATGAACTATAACTCGCAATTCTTTTGACAAAAAAAACTTCTGGAATACAATTGATTTTTTTAAATTTATTTAAAAAAATCTTTTGAGATCCTTACGAGCATTTGTGTAGAGGTATTCTTGGTATCAACTAATTCTTCAAGAAATTAGATGGTCCATGTGAAAACCCCTTTCAATTATATACAGCTGTTCGAATAGACCCGCCAAAATAATGCTTAGACAGTCGATAAAACCTAAAAATATATCGGTATGCAGTGGACACTCTAATTTACTTTATTAGAACTATAACCTCCCGGTGTTATCCATGTATAGAAACTAATTTTATTACAGTAGCCTTTTTCTTTGGATTTGTGCCTATGTTACTGAATCAATTTAAACATATGATTGATATATGATAATAACCGAGGAACGATCCCTCTGTTCTCCAGTTCTCCATCGGCTAATGCAGAGTACGGATTCAGTTCCAAGAAGCACCGCACTATCCAAGGTCGGTCCGTCTGCGTCTGGAGTCTTCAGTTGAGGTGTACTCTCTAAAATTATGGTGAAACGAGTAGTGTGTTCTGGCTGAATTCACCTTTCCTTCTGTCGCACAGCCGAGGAATTTCATCTCTAATTTTCGTTTGTCGTTAACCAACACATTCTTTCCACACCCGTCGTCGGAGGCGTCGCAGTGGGACGCAAACAACTGATGTTCTTCTCTAACCCAATCAGCAAAAGTATGCTCAAAACGCAACAAAAGAGGCTTATACATTCACTACGGAGAAAAATAAATGTAATGGCCGTTAACTAGTACAGCCTACTTTTTTTTCGTAGAAAAACGGAAGGAAATAGTGAAAAATTTAATCGAGTTGCAGAATTCGGTGAGTTCATTCCAATCATGAAAAATATGCCCAAGTTCATGTCGATCCACATCCACTTTGTTTTCGTGATCAATGTTTACTGATATTAAATTTTTCGCTCTTATCATACTGAAAGTTAAATATCTGCCAAATCCCTTCGTGAAAGAAACTGTTCTTCAACCACATCGTATTTCGTCATACATTCACGTTTTTGACCCGCTTGATCCGCGTGCAACACAATCATGTGCGCTGATAAGCGCCTTCCCGCTTTGTAGTAAACAGAGAATAAACTGCAGCTGATAAGTCAGTGACCTTAACCTCGAGCCTGGTCTGCTGCATCCGACTTTCGTGGTGGTATTATGACAGCTTAGGTGCGAACAATTTAATGCAGCGTCAAATTCATCACTTGCAAGTTTATTGAATAGTCGAATTAACACCCGCTGCCTAAAGTAGCGTCGGCGGAATCAACGGAAGTGCCGATAGGGGGGGTTGTCATGATTACGCAAAATGGGGTCAACGTGTTAAAGTTGCTGCACTCGTCGGATGCATCATGGGATGGGGTGCAATCATTTCACTTCCCCCCTCCGTTGGTCTTGGATCCCCAATGCGATTCAGCAGATTCGGAATTGTTATGTCGATGATGATAATGGTCATGCATATAAGGCGAATCAGGTTCAAGGTCGTCTGAAAATTCCCTACCGTCTCGTGTAGCACTTTAAATATCGACTACGGACAGCCATGTAGCCGGTTTGATGATCAAATAACGTTTATATGTACATATTGTACATATGTATGTATATGTATATCGAGCACACGAACACATTATATCTCGAGTAGTCGCGAGTTTTAACGCGTGCTGCCTTTGCACACAGAGCGGACGGAGGGTTTGGTTATGTACAATACATAGGCCTGTCGAGTCGATTTGTAGTACAGGCGATGTATATAGTAACAACAAAACCATCAACTTCGTCAAAAGCCGGCTCCATTCATTGTGAAACGTGTTTTTGATGTGTTTTGTATACTTTAGTGTGTACGTTTGTTTACACCCGTTGTGAAGCTTTGGTTGAAGTGTACGTAAAGTCTCGACGAGGATTTTATTTCATATACCTCAACAAACGATCGTAGACGGTTTTTATGTATCAACTGGTTTTAGTACATTTTTACAAGCTTCCCATTCCCCCATATATGCGGTTTATGTACGAGCGAGCCGTTCTAATGTTCTTTTGCTTTTTATTTATGCTCACAGACAGCTTCATGTGTATTTGCTGTACCGTCTCATTCGGCTTAAGGTTTGAAAGGTTCACCTAGAAACGATGAATGCCGTCCTGCTTCTGGTCGCTGTTTTGGTAACTCACGCACAGAAACTGGGAAAGTTTTCATTCATGAGATTTTCGGCAGCAAACTTGCACAACCACAGAAAAACAAGCGTTCGGTGCATCGAACCGGTTCACTCACTATACAGCTGCGCGCCTGTGCTCTTCCCTGTTTGGGTTTATTTTTACAACTTTTTCACACAACCGAATACAATGCAAAAATGCATCATCGTTATAACACCAACACAGCCGTGTACAGAAAAGTGCATCCGAAATTTTATTCCCCGACGGCACGCATGTTTTTCCCCTCTGTCATTCTCTCTCATTCCGGTGCGGATAGCACGCACACATGTGTACGTTGTTTGTTTACCCCTCGTTCGCAAACATGCATGGGACGTTTACAGAAGGTATGCTGAGTTCTCAGAGAGTGAGTGCTGTGCTCTCGCACTCATTTCGCGATTCGCTCTCTTTCTCACAACAAAACACGCAACACATCTTCGGCAATGGTGCGTCTGCTTTGAAGGTGTGTGTTATGCGAGTATTGGAGATGTGGTAGTGAATTATTTTGTCAGACTTCACAAAAACATTGTCGGTAGACGATGAAAATATCCGCTTTGTGAGAATGAATGCGAAGCGTTATAAAAAGTAAACAATGATTTGTGAATTTTGTTATGAATGCTTGTTTGAATATAAACAAATCGGAACATGATTAAGATGTTACGATATGCGGTATTTACATAAAAAGCAAATCCGCATTTCATAATAATTGGAACACCATTGTAGTTTTAGGATTTCTTACTATTAACATCAACTTTGTAATTTTTTGTTATCAAACGGATTTTATTAGCTCAATAACCAATCGCTTCCCTCCTTATTCATTTCAGGTTGGTGGTCCATGGCCCAGCTCGCGGCACAGGATTACTTTGCCCGGCTGCAGGCATCCGGTATGTCCCAGCTACAGTTTCCTCACGGTGCAGCCGACCTGGCCGGGGCTTTCCCCGGAGGTTTGGGTAGTCTGGGTGCAATGACTGCTGGAGGTGCCGGAGGATCCGCTGCTGCGGGCAACAGCGGAGGTGGTGGTGCGAATGGAAAGGGTTCCGGCGGAAGCAAAGGCAAAAAGCGGGACCGAAGCAGCAACAGTAGCAGTAGCAATGCAAGCAGTACCGGTGGTGCCGGTGGAATGGGTGGATCGAACTCGGCGGGTTATAAGGTGAGTGTATAAATTGTAATTATTGTTAGTGGATTGAATACAGTCGGTTTAGTCATTGGTTTTATCTATTCGGTCTAGTGACCCATTTGGCATATTTACACATTACATTTAATAACTGCGCGTAGGTGGTAAAAATGACAAACTTTTCCAACAAACATAAATTCTCCTAATCGCGACCTTGCGACTGTTTGGGTAGTCTCTGACTGTCTCGGTAATTTTCGAATTATTTATATAATGAATTTATGCCAAAGGATACACCGAAGTATTCTTATTGCAAAAATTACAGCTACTTTGTGTATGAAATTGCTAATAAATATTTTCTGCAATTTATGAATCTGTATAGTTTTGACATTAGTGGATGAAAGTGGAATAATACTCTCCGTATGTAAATAAGTTTTGAGGTACCAGATGTTACTAAATACATCTGAAAAGAAAATCGATTGGATCAAACCCATTTTCTATGAATATCATACCTGCTGCATATTATTAACAGCTTCAAGAAAAAAAAAGATCGGAGTGCTACGAGACATTTGAGTTGCACCGAGGGGGTTCAAATGTGGTTTCTACTCTTTTCGGCCATGACCAAGCAAAGCGCACCAGATTAACGCTACAATAAAATCATGGCCTCTTATATCCTTACGCTTTGGTTAGTGGAAGGTTATTGTAAATTGCGCAAATGTACCTGAGCCAAAAGCTGAAAGGACTTAATGACTCCGAGACGACCAAACTACTTTTTTGATTGGTTGAACTCTCGAATGACCACGCAGCGGAAGACAGGCGAAAATACGTGACAAATTGAACCTTTCTAAAGGCTTTTCATATAACCTCTAGAACCAATCCACAACAGTATCTTCGTGGGCATCATTGCCTGTTTACGCCTAGTGAACTTCCGCTAAACGAATATGAAATCTATTCTAGCACGGAATAACACAGAGGTTTCGAGGCTAATCAGCGTGCAGCCAGTAAATCAGTGAAGGCTTTTGCGTCCGGAGATTTTCCAAATATGCCTAATGGATCGTTTTCATCGATATATGATTATTCAAAGTGAACAATTGCAGGCGGAATTGTGATACAACCCATCATATATCTTCAAAACCAACGTTATATGGGAAATCGGAAAACCCCTGAAAAGAAACATTAATTTTGCTGGTTGGGGGCCAATTAAATGCTGTTAACTATGTAAAAATCTAAACGGTCTAGATCGCTGTCCACGACGACTTTTTGTAGTGCGCTCTGTAAAGAGCCGTGAATAAGAGAAAATGGATTAAATATTTGTACTTTTGTACGATTTTGTGGTCTAGTGCATTTACGTTAAGGATGCATATTGTAGGCCAAGCTGAGGTGGCTGTTAAATGATGGTTAAAAAGATCTTCACGGTTATGCCATAGTTGTTCGTAACGTGATTCGGAAGTATGTTTAAAAATCTGGACGTAAACCGGGCCCTATGGACCAAAACCTGGCCTGGAAAATCATACAAGCTTTCCCCCGTGAAAAAGGTACTTCTGTTTGAGATGTGGCCAAAAAGCTGGGAACTTCGGAGAGTAACATCGACCGAACAAAGCCATGAAATGGACTAAGGACTTTCAACAAGCAAATGTAGCCGAAACGAAGTGAAAAACAAGCAGCGTCTGTCAAACCAAGGGCTCGTAAAATATACGAGCCTGTTCATATTCTACGTAGACTCATTTTTGAAAATCTCAGACCCCCCTCATAGACTTTTCTCCATAAAATATTTTGAAATTTTGTATGGAGCTTAGACTTCGGTCAAACCTCCCCCTCCCCCCAGGTAAGTCTACGTGGTTTATAAATAGCCGCTACGATTAACTCCTGTGTAAAATCGGCATGATTATGGATTGTGAATCCTACGTGAAATTTTATTATATGACCAGGACGATGCCGATATGTAAATTTTTACCGAAAAATTCGGTAAAAAAGCAATGGTTTGGCAAGTCATTTGTGGAAGTGTGAGTGTGGAATGCTTTAAAATCCATTTGTAACAACCGATACGATGATTGCTAATGTTTACGTTTGGGAATGCTTGGGCGCGAGCTCCCCATGACGCGGATACACAATAAGACAGCATTGTTTTGACCGAAAATGGCATCAGTGCATTGCGCGAAGGACACGGTAGCCTTCTACAAAGCCAAAGGAGTCAAATTCGTACCCAAGGAGATGAGTCTGCCAAACTGTCCCCAGACAAGACAATTGAAACTTTTTGGGAACTCAATATTCTTATAAACCTGGCTCATATTCTTATTTACAAATCATACTTAGACTTTCTGGACAACCTATAAAAGTCTGCCGTGTTTTAATTGTCGAACCATCAACTCGATTGTAAACTTGGTGGAGTTCGTCATTGCAAATGCATCAACCCCGAACATTTTGCACCCTGACCTGCGTCATGATTTGAATTTTACACCGAGTATAGTCTGTATCACTTTGTACACGAAAACCGCAAATGCTTTACTATTTTTGGTTCGATGTTTATTCTTCTAGAAACTTGAAAGATCAAAGACTTATGTAGAGCGATTTTTGTACTCGTTTGCAAAATGCGAGACAGGTTTCGCAAAACGTATGAAGCCCGATTTGCAGCTGTTATTCGTCATTTTGCTTAATTGAAACATGTCAGAAGCATTTCCTCAAAAACTGGAAAAATATTTAAAAATCAAACTTACATTCACTGGTTTTCCCAGTCAGGAAAATTAGGCAAAAATACGGGAGGAATGCGGGAAAAATGCGAGAATTTTTAAATTAAGATTGTGTGGCCACCCTGAATAGCGTATGTGGCGAAGGAACACCGCTATATACATAGTTTGCTGTGGCATATGAGACTTCGGTTGTTCGAATATGTAATCTGTGATAGGAAAATACTGTACTCTTAGTAAAGTTTGTATGGGAAGCGTAATTATAAGACAACCTTTTATTTGTGTTCTTTTCAAAATTAGACTATGACTAATGTTAATTAAATTGTTCAAAAGGAGTGTAGAAAGTTTTTCAATTGATTGATACAAAAACTAAGACATTTTAACGAGAAATTTCCGAGCTATTAACGTTGAAAAGCTGACAATTTTCGGGACGCTCACTTTGAATTTGAAACATCAAAACATAAAAAAAAACTCTTGTCCTGTGACGTATTTTCTACTCGCGTATGCGGAGACCGATGCACTTACGCTAGATCATGTTGTTGTTGTTTTGCTCGTGTGTTGTGAGCAGATGAGGAAAATGGGTCGTATCTAAAGATCTTGGTCAGTCCAGTTACAGGTTTGTCGAGAAATTTGAAGAATTTTTATAATTCTAGCACACTTAGAAATTGTTATTTTTACTCGAGACGAAATTCATCTTTGACGTGCAATGAGGAACGTAATCAAAGGTTTCAAGTCAAATTAGGTGTCCCGAGAAAAAAGAAAGAAACATGCACAACTCAACAAAAGATTGTATGTTTTTTTTTTGAATCATGAGTCTGTCTCAGTGCTGGAAATTCACATGACTTTTAGCAGTGTGTAATCTGGCACTAGCTAGATCTTCTTATTGAATTTTTGATTGGTAGAAATCAGTACTGAGAACTTACAAAATTACTGTAGTATGTTCAAACTGTAAGACTAAACTAAGCACTGTAGTGTTCTGGTTGCAACACGAAACTTTCCCTTATCCCAGAACCAAAAGATAGTTCTTTTGAAATTGCTTTCAATTATTTCTGGACAAGCGTTGAATTAGAGATTATTAGAGAATTAGAGAACTCGTCGTTTATAAATGAAATACTTTGCATTTTAACAAAAAAAAAAAAAAAAAAACACTTTTAAGAGCGTTTTAGTACATAGCGTATTATGTATTAATTGTACATGAAAAACAAGGAAAATTAAAACTTTTCGAGCACTCAACACTGAACAAGTCTGTAATTTGCAGACGAAATAGGTCTATCTGTCGAAGGATAAGCTTTTTCTAGTAAAATTTTAAGGAATTCGATCGGGTTTACTAGTGATAGTTTGAAACAGTGTTTCAGTTTTTTTCTGCTCTTACTATAGCGAAAGTTTGATTTCTGGGTGCGGCTATCATTTAAGCAAAGATTGGAACCTAGAAAAATCGAGTTAACTTGATTTTCAAAACAAGTAAAACGCAAAAAAATCGTGAAAGCTGATCAGGTCGGTAATGCAGGTCGACCAGGCTTACACACTGAAAATAAAGTTTATTTTATATTACGAAATCGATGGTAGGACTCACGAATCTTTTCGTTGTTTCCTGCAACGAAACTGATTTGTATTATTTATGGAGCTACTTTCGTATTCAATGCGCAAACATCAAAAGTACAATGCGTTTGTTGTCTCAGAAGGAACTTTCGTGCATTGTACGAAAACAACGTTAAGAGCTACGAATATGTTGTTACAAATAAGAAAGTAACATCGCTTTGTACGTTGCATGAATTGCTGACAGATCTGCAATATCGACTCGAAATAAAATGCGCAACCACGAGGAGTTGCTCAACGTGTTTTAATTTTTCTGATATGGGGTTGATCCTGTACTTTTGGGAAAACCTGTTTCATTGAATCCGTGGTTGACCTCTTAAGGCCTCGTGAGAAATTACCCGGTTAATGAGTATGGAGTCACAATTTTCGACAGTGCTATTATTTTTATTTCGGAATAAATCAATGATTCCCGCCCACCTTATCAGCAAAACTAACAAGTAGGAGCACGATAGAAAAGAAGTAGCGATTGGCTAGTCTTCACGAAATTCATCTTGAAAATCAAAACGAAATTATGAAACTCTCTGGTCAGTTAAAAACTTTTTTCATGAGTAGTATCTATGCATTGATTTTTGCTTAGGTCACTTAGGGGTATATTACCGTGAATTCCGGTGGGGAGAGGGAACATATTACTCATTCTAATCTGCGACGCTGTGTGCTACTGATGATGCAGTCAGTTATAGTGCACCTAGGTCGGACGAATGTGGTACCACCACGTGGTGCTCGTTTTTATCTTATTTCTCGCTCCAACGGTACCTATTTTCGTTTAACCGGACGGATGGGTTAGGTGCAATCAATGCATCTCACGCAAAATTATTGATTTTATTGGCAAACGGTTTCTATGGGAGGGAGATTCCACAGGATGGATGATCCGCAGAACAGGTGTTGATTGATCCGAAAATAAAATTGGGACGCAGTTGTTGATTGAATCGAATCGGGTTGAATTCATATTCCCCAACTTGTTTTTACAACCTTTACTAACTCACTTTCTTCTCGTTGAAATTTCAGAATTCATCCTCCCCGTCGGTGTCGCAAGCGGCGGCAGCAGCCGCGTACAAGCAATCCCTCTACAGTCAGGCCACACTCCATAAGGAGCTGATGGCCATAACGGCGGCGGCAGCCGCGGCACAAAGTCAGCAGGGCGCTTCCGGTGGAATGACCGGTGGTGCCGGCACCGGAGGTCAATCAGGATCATCGAAATCCAAGTCGTCCTCGTCGTCACACGGTAGCGGTGGTGGCAGTGGAGGAGGCCGCGGAGGCGGCGGAGGTGGTGGAGGCGGTGGTAATTCAAACGTAAACGATATGCTCTCGCTGACGAGGGGTTCTTCGGCCTCACCATCGGTGAATTCGTCATCCAAATCGCAACAGCCATCGCCGAGTGTGACCATTAGTGCCAGTAATCTATCCAACTCGTCACCCGGTAATCACCTGCAGAATCTGTCCCGCTCGTCGAAGGACTCCGGGGGAAGCAAAGGTGGCGGTGGAGGAGGTGGTAGTTCAGCGTCGGATTTGAGTAAGTATCACAATGCAATTGAGGAAATGTTCGGCTGGGTCACAGTCTTTCGTTCTTCATGGAACTTTTCTAAGGGTGCTGAGCAAATGCTTCTTTGCACGGAAATTAATTCTACAGTAATCTGCATCTAAATGAGTTGAACCTACGCTCTGGGGAAACCGGCTAAATTTTAGGAAAAAATGGGTGATAACCGAATGAGATTTGAATCAATCTTCAATAACTTGTTAGAAAAAAAACAGATTAGATTCTTTGTCTTTTGCAGAAGGGTCGATAAATCATTAAACGTAATAGTTTTTTCTGGCCAAATGTTGCTAAGGGTGAAGCTCATTTGCATAAGGTCGTTTGACATAAGGTCGTTTGGCATAAGGTCGTTTTGCATATTTTTTTTTAGAATAAAGCCATATAGCATAACAATGACATGAGCGAAGTGGTTATTTGACATAATCCCGTAATATAGAATCCAAGTGGTCATTTGCAGGGTGGCCAAAGACTCGGCCAATGCGGAAAAATAGCGAGAATCAAAATCATCGGGACATACGCGGGAAAAAGTCGAGGATTTCAAAATCTATCAGGAATTTTTTGTCATATGGCAGTAACCATGGTCACAGCTTTTTCAAACTGATGATTTGAGTAGAATTTGTGTTCTTTTCCGGCAAACTTGAGTAAACATGTTCAGTATGTTAGCTTGCATAACACTGTGGCGTTTTTGTTTTATTTCGCTCCACCAAGCCCGATCAACGTGCTCGAAGTATTTGTTCAGAGCCCGATGGTCAGGCTGACGAGCCTGACATTTTCTCAGTGGGAATCCCCAGTTGTTAAGTTGTATATAATATTTTAATTAGCACAACAATAATAAAAAGTAAGATTAGACCTTCAATTATGTCCGAAGTAAGTTTTTTTTTAGTGTAACCATGAATCCTAGAGAGTTTGAGCTCTTTAGTGGAATTCCTGTAACTAGAAATGAGGAGAAAAATTAGTATTTCCAAACCAGTCGAGTTATTAGTACGAGACAAAGAAGAAGTCTGCACATTGTAGACGAAATACGCGTATCTGTCAAGATAAGCACAGGTAGTTGGAATTAAATGGAAAATACTAATTTTTCTCCTCATTTCTAGTTAGTGTTACAATCTTTGTCAACTCTGACCGGCGTACTAAGCGTCCAGGGTTATCTCTTTTTGGGTTTTTGAGCGTATTATACTTACCTAAAAGTTTACAAATCCTAACTTATGGTTCAGAGCTAATTCACATAAAGTTTTTTTTACAGTGTCACGCTAGCTTTTTTTATAAATCCTGATTTGAGTTCTAAACTTAGAAATCATTTTGATTCCTTGCTTGGACAATTCTGAATTTTGAGCAATCATTCATCAGGATGTATACGATACAAATGGATAAAGAAAAAGGCATTTCGTTGAAGATACTTTCCATTCGAGGTTCTCTTACCGAGCCCCTGTTTTATATCTGATCTCATACAGGGCGGGGTTTACTGAATCAGCAATGCTAGGCGAGGTATTCTGTTTTTTCTTGTTCATAAGGAGATTCTCATCCTTTGGTTTCATTCTTAATAACTGATGATAATTCTCAGGACTTCCATTCCACATTCCTATTCGAAACGTTTTATCGGATATATGGAATAAAATCGGACTGGGATTGCTAACTAATATTGAAGATACGTCTTAATTGAATGGTAGTTGATGGTAATGAGAAGTGAACAAATATTTGATTGTTTCAATAAGCTTGATTCTTCGATGGTTGCTTTGATCAAGTCTTGAAGTGTTTCATCCACTAGAAGCGTTGCATCTGCTCAACAGTCTTCCTCAACACTGTTACTGTAGTCCACATGCCTTCCAAAGAACCTCCAATCGCACTCTTAATAAAGGCTTTGTCAAAAGATCAGCGGTCATCGATTCTGTAGGACAATACACATAATTGATGATCGCCTTCATTTTCAAATCTTTGGCGTAAATAAATTTTGTAGATATATGCTTGGTCTGATTACTAAACTTTTCGGAGTCAAGCATCTTTGGGCAGCTTTGATTGTCCTCAAATAATGTCGTTGTTTCAGCTTTCTCCCCTAGGTCCACCAGTAAACGTTTCAACCAGACTGCTTCTTGTGATGCTTCAGATAGGGATACAAATTCCGCCTCCGCTGTTGATAGTGAAACACACGTTTGCTTCCGACAAGCCCACGAGATTGTTCGTCCGCAATATTTGAAAATATGACCACTATTGGATTTGCGATCGTTGCGGCATTCAGCCCAATCTGCATCAGCGTAACCAGTCAGTCCAGATCGATCACTGCTACTGCTCAGCCTAAGCTCCAGGTTCATATTCCCTTTTAGGTAGCGAATAATCCTCTTCAGCTCGTTCCAGTCTTGCTGGGTTGGACAGCTTACCTTGCTGGCTCATGATTGAAATTGCTGCCGCAATGTCCGGTCTACTATTAACAGCAATATACAACAGCTGCCCTACTACCTTCTGGTACTGTTGATTGTTAGGTAGAACGTAGAAGGTCATCAACCTCTTCGATCTTCATATATCCAACGTCCAACGGCATAGCTGATACTTTCGCATCTTGAAGACCAACGGAATTAACAACTTCCTCAATGTATTTCCGCTGATTAATGTGAAAATCTCCGGCTTGGTCCCGTTTCCCTTCGTTTCCAAGGTAAAACCTGACGTCACCAAGGCTGCTGACTTCATAATTGCTGTCTAGAGCTCGCTTCAAATCGATGATCATCCTCTCGTCTTCGCTTGCCATGATTAGATCGTCCACGTAAACAAGTACGTAGCACCATTTTCCATTGAACTGCTTCCGGTAAAGGCAGGGATCTGCCTCACATCGCTGGAATCCATTTTCGACTAGCACCTCGTTGAGCCTTTGGTGCCATGATCGAGCAGCTTGCTTAAGCCCGTATAAGCTTCTATTCAAACGGCGCACCTTGTTTTCCATACCATTGACGACAAATCCGGGAGGCTGCTTCATGAATATCTCTTCCTCAAGGTTGCCGTTGAGGAATGCCGTTTAACATCAAATTGCTTGACGGTCATTTTCCTCTTTGCTGCAACAGACAATAGGGTACGAAAAGTCGTTTGACGAACTACTGGTGCAAAAACTTGATCATAGTCCGTTCCAAAGCGCTGGCTCAATCCTTGAGCCACCAATCTGGCTTTATAGCGTACGATAATGCCTTTCTCGTTCCGTTTGTACTTATACACCCACTTGCATCCAATGGCTCGACGCCCCGCCGGCAAATCAACCAGGTCCCATGTCTCATTTGCTTCAATGGATCCAAGTTCCTCTTCCATAGCTTTATTCCACTCCGCACTGTGTGGGCTGGCCAAAGCTTGCTTCAGCGTTTTCGGCTCTTCCTGCATTGAAATTTCTGCTGTACACGCATACGTTTCCGGGGCTCTGCCAAAATTCTCTCTTTCCGATCGTCGTGCCGTGCACGGTTCGTCCTCACAAGGTTCTGCAGGCTGGAGCTCTATGTTGTCTTCACCAAAATCCTCGGGCAGACTCGTAATCCAGGTCATCATCGTCAAGCTGATTATCATCAGGGCCGGTTTCAATTGCTTCATCTGGTACCACAGGTTCCTGCCGATTGAAGTCAATAGATGGATATACCAAATCTTGCTCTACTGGCTCCGGTTCGGATCTGCAGGTAGCCAGAAATTCAACATCACGACTTATAGTTATCTTTCCTGTTGCTACGTCCAGCAAACGGTAAGCCTTGGACACCTCGCTATATCCGACGAACTTGAGCCTTATTGCCTTTTGATCAAGCTTACCACGCTTTTCACTTGGCACGTGACAATACGCGTCCACTCCGAACCGCTGCATGTGTCCTACATTTGGCTTCTTTCCGAACCACCGTTCATATGGTGTACCATTGATGGTCTTCGAAGGCAGTCGATTCTGCATATAATTCGCCGTCATTATTGCTTCTCCCCAAAAACGATTGTCCATGTTCGCATCAATCAACATGCACCTGGCCATCTCCACCAGATACCGATTCTTCCGTTCGGCGCTCCCATTTTGCTGAGGGGTGTACGGAGCGGTGAACTGGCCAATAATACCGTGTCTCTTCAGGAATGCTTTCACTTTATTCCCAGTATATTCTCCGCCTTGATCGGACCGCAGAATCTTAGGTGTTTTCCCAAATTGCGTCTTCATCAGCAGGACGTACTCTTCCAATCTCTGGACCGCTTCAGACTTCTTTCGCAACAAATAGACGACCGTATATTTACTATAGTCATCTATGAACGTAATGAAATACCGCCTTTCAGCAAAAGTCTTCGTTCTCATGGGTCCACAAATATCCGTATGTACCAGATCCATTACATCAGATGATCCACTTTCCGATACTTTCGGGAACGGCTTCCGATGAATTTTACCCTGGATGCAAACTTCGCACTTTTCAGTGCAATGGCAGCTTCTAAGCTTCATTCCTTCAGTCAGATCTTGCAGCTTCACGATAGCTTCGCAATCTCTATGACCTAATCGCCTATGCCACGTATGGACGCACTCGTTGCTAATTGTTGCCATAGATGCACTCTCATCGGTTTGACGCAGAACTAATAAATTTCCAGCAGGCTCCGCAACAGCACATACTTTTTCACCTTTCAAAATCCTGGCGCCACTCGCATCGAATGTTATGACGAATCCCTTTTGCACCAAGCGCTTCACAAACACCAAGTTGGATTTTATCTCTGGAACGTACACCTTCCATCGGAACATCATGCCTTCTTTCAGATCCATTTATGACGCTGATTCGAGCAGTACCACGACCCTTAGAACGTACCTTTGTTCCGTTTGCGACCCAAACGTCCTCCGTTATCGTCTCTTCCAGATGGTCGAAAAACTTCCGGTAATTAGCTATATGGCAAGTCGCTCCAGAATCCCGTATCCACTGTGCGTCAGCTTCTCTTGAATTGCCCTTCAGGAACGCGTAGTTATCACCATCGTCATCGTCATTCTGCTTCACATGATTTGCCTTACGGTGCTTGCTTACGGGTTTACTGCCTTTTTCTCTTTTCCACGCCTTGATTTTTTCACAATCCGCTTTTTGATGTCCCGTTTTCTTGCAGAAGAAACACTTGCCTGGTCCAGCCTTGGAATCCACATAATGAACACCTTCGATATCGTCATCATTTGCATTCCGCTGATGTTTCTTCTGCCATTCGTCGATGAGCTTCCCTTTCACCATGTCCACAATCAAATCTGCTTCCGGTCTTGCTTCAAGGGCAGTTACCAGCGCCTCATACTCTTCGGGTAGGCTACTGAATTATATGGCAACCAGCCACTGGTCGTCAAGAATCTTCTCCGTGTTTAGCTTCTCGAATAATTCCGCCATTTTTGAAACGTGCGCCTCCATGTTGCCGTGCTTCTCCAAACGCAAACTGCAAATTCTCCGCATCACCGACACCTTCGTGGTTAACGTCTTCTTCACATGAAAGTTTTCGAGAGTCTTCCACGCTTTAGCTGCCGATTTGACCTTCCGTATGTGAATCAATTGATTATCTTCAACGGCCAATCCTATTGTCGCCAGCGTTTGCTCAGCCTTAGTCTTCCATGGTTCCGTCACCGGTTCTGGCTTTGCATCCGCTACAGCCTTCCAGTTGCCTTCCTTCGTCAGGAGCAGCGTCATCCTGAAGCTCCAGTTGTCATAATTCGAGTTATTCAGCTTCGGGAATGACACCATCTTGTCCACCATCTTGATATTTTTTAAATACGTTCTTTCTTCACCAGTTCCGATACCAATGTCCTGGGCCCATAACCTATCGGATATATGGAATAAAATCAGACTGGGATTGCTAACTAATATTGAAGATAACGTCTTAATTGAATGGTAGTTGAATGAGAAGTGAACAAATATTTGATTGTTTCAATAAGCTTGATTCTTCGATGGTTGCTTTGATCAAGTCTTGAAGTGTTTCATCCACTAGAAGCGTTGCATCTGCTCAACACGTTTTTCTGGGCCTTTACCATTAGCTTTGAATTTCCTCACGACAATTCTACATATGTTCTATATATTTTCATAAGGGCTTCTAATGGAGAAGATTGAATCAACTCGATTAAATCTATTTTCAAGGGAATATGAAAATCAACAATGTAATCAGATTCAGGTATAATTTAAGAATAACTTCCAGACACTTTAGCAGGATATTTTCTTAAACATGGACTTTGAACATTATCAGGACTTGCAATTTAAATACTATGAAAGACTTACCTGGACGAATTATATAACTTTATAGGTAGCTTTCCTTCTCGAAGGACATCAAAGCTTTAGTAATTTACTTACTTATGTCTGCTTTCCAATCCTAGGGGTTGCATAGGCCCAACGTGAAAGATTTCCATCCTGAATGGTTGAGGCTCCACGGCCTCGAGCACCCGGTTTCTGTTGACATCGACGATGGGGCTCAGCATTCAACATCCAGTTGTGCGGCCACCAGACACGAATCATACACCGCAGGCATCGGTTGATGAAGACCTGCACCTTTTGAGTGTTCTCAGCAACAGCTTTGATTTCACGTTTGAACTGAAAATTCGAATTTTGGTGCATTGGCTTATCTGGTTTGATCTCCATACATTTAGTAAACTCACAAGAGCAGCCGTGCACCTATGGCTCTTGATTCCGCTGTCTCACTCTATCTGGCTATTTAGATATTGGAAATTATCGTCTTTCTTCACTGCTTGCCCCGCTACCGAAAATTTGGAAGGGTTGCTCGAGATGATATCCAACGATCGTTGCTTGTCTTATTGACATTGATGGCGAGACTCGTCGCAAAGGACCTTCGGCGAGGTCGTTGAGCTTACTCTGCATATCAGAGCGCCTTTGCACTAACAGAGCAACGTCATCAGCGAAATCGAAGTCGTTGAGATGCTTCATAGTGATAAGCTGCCAAAGTAATAGCATCTCCCAAGGTCTCGTAGACTATGATGACGAACAGTAGCAGTGATAGTAGTCTCACATCGGCGTCTACCCGTATAGGGTCGAATAAAGTTCCGTTATACAGGACGTGAAAGCCTCATATTGCCCCTCATATTTTCGTAACTCTTTTTCATATCAGAGCTTCAATAATGGTTAATCATGATTTTGAACCCGCCTTTTCCGGAGAAGTTTTAAGAAATGGTTTTCTAGAATATTCATATCAGTGCCTGTCCAAACTCATAACAATGTAAAGGTCATCTGGAATATGTGCGAAGTTCAGCCAAATCATGCTCAGAAACTTCAGAGCCAGTATAAATAGTTGCATCAAACTTTCAGTAATTTCGGTCACTGATTAACTTGAAAACATGAATTTCTAAGTCTTAAAATGCATGCCCAAAAGAAGTCGTAAGACTTGCCCGAAAGGTTCAACATCCGAACTTAACTCACCATTTAATGCGCCTTCAACACATCCACTAACCCCCTTCCTCTTCTTCCATCTTCCAGGCTTAAGTGCTTCGATGAACGCCCTGAACACACTGTCCCAGTTTGGCAACCTGGACCTCGCGACGCAGCAAAACGTCACGGCAACGATGAACGCGCTGGCCGCCAGCTCAGCCAAGGCGAAGGACTACATGTCCTCCGGAATACTTAGCGAGTGTCAGCCCTCGCCACCAGCTCCAGACACACACTCAAACCATCTAATAGTAACCGTTTCAATTCTAGCGATCCGTCCTCGCTGCTTGGGGTGCGATTACCACCGGACACGGAAATCATCAAGTACACCAGCTCAATCGTCGGACCGAAAGCCTCGGGTACAACCGGCCGAGGAAACAAACGGGCCCGGATGGAATCGAATGAGTATGCACAGCAAGGAGCCACGTCCGGAGGTTCCATGTCTTCCGCCGGTAATAACAATAACAGCGGTGGGGGCGCAAGTAATCTGTCCGGTTTGGGTGCTATGGGTTCCGGCGGTGCCGGTTCCACCGGTAGCGGTGGCAATAACGATCGAATAGAAGTCATCAAACTGCCACCAAACCATCACGTCCAATGGGGTGTACAATGCTGGAAAAGGTTTGTGTTCATTCGTTTCGAGCTCACATCGGATCATGTTCGCTAATGTCGGTTCTATTTACAGGTAAAGACTCCATGTCCGAGCAAATCAACGAATGGGCGGGTTTGAATCTCAGTTCAAAATCCTCATCGTCAATGGCGTCGTCATTGGCCGCAGCTGCTGCTGCTGCCGTGGCGGCTGCCGTCAACGAACCACAAGACGATGCTCCACTAAATCTTTCGATGAAACCGACGAAACAGTCTGACAATCGAGAATCGCCTGCTCCACCTTCCGGTTCGTCGACACCTAGTGCCAACAGTTTACAAAGTCTCAGCACAATCACGGCCGCACTTGGAGGATCCGGTGGCTCCTCCGATACTACCCCACGATGTGAGTGTAAAATGAAACGAAGAAAAAGTATGATCCCATTGAGATTAGGATAGAAGTAGAACTAGCGTATTCGATCCACCCTTTCTTGCATGCTTCCCAACACTGACTGGTCCCAACTAATTCCCGCCGTAGAATTGTTTTACCACATACAAACACACTCCCATATAAACATATAAACACTAGGTACTCATTCGCCTAAAATGATCCTGCTGTGATATTGCGAGTCGAGAATTCACGAAACAAGTGATTTTCTACCTTCTTTCTCTCTCTTCCCATACCTGTTCGAATATCGTGTTTAGCTCGTCGAAAATCCAACAATAAGAACCGTTCGTCTGCCGCCGCAGCGGCAGCAGCGTCGGCGGATCCGGCGGTTTCGTCTGCTGGGTTCGCTCTAGGTGGCAGCGCTTCCTCCGATGGCGCCGGTAATTTGAACAATTCCCTCCACAGTAGTACCATCAGTTCGCTGCTAATGGCCGCAAGTGGCGCCAATAGCGGAACTACGGTTACCGCCAGTAGCAGTAGCAACAACAGTGGCAATGGGATTCTCCAATCATCCGGTGGAAGCGTTGTCGCCAACCAGCTCGGCCTAAACAGTTCCCTGTCGGAGTTGTTGAAGATCTCCAATTACGAAGAGAGCGACTATGCGGCGCTGACTGGATGTTAGTATTGGTTTCTTTTCTCTGTTACTTCGGTTCTTGCTCAACAATATGATAATGAAGAATGTTTATTGTTTTGAAATGGCTTCTCGCGATGATACCGATGGTAGTTAATTAGTTAATGTAAACGCGTCCGACGAAAGAAGGAGAAAATTTCAAAACGATAATTGTTATCATATGCGCGATACCGCCGACACACTGCTACTATGTTAGGGACTATTAGGATAATCAGATTTACAATGTATTCAAAATCGAAAAGCAATTGACAAAACTTTGATATGAATTTGTTGGCACCTGTTCCACTTCCGCGTTAAACAAAATTTCAAATCTTAAAATACATTACCCGATTCAAGTTTACTACTATTAGTAAGTCATGGTTGGGAGGTCTAGGAGTGGAACCAGATAACACACATTACATATGTTTTGGTTACATTCAAAGAATAGTCTCAGATCAAAGCTACCGTTGCATTTTTTTCAGTTTTAGTATTTTTCGTTTACCCTTCTCAAAAAGAACTAACCTTTGCTAACACTATCAATTTTAGCATCCCAATTCAAGGAAGGTCGCCCGCGTAACTTGGGTCGAGGCGTGTCCAAACCTAAGAAGAACACAGTAGCATCACTGTTGGCACAAAGTCGTGCGGTGGGTTCGAAACCTCTGACCGCACAGCAGCTACTCACCCAGGAAGCGGAAATTGTAAGTCTCTGCTGCGTCTCCAGGTTCCGTTTCAGCTAATTCATATTTTCTTCAAGGAAAAACTTCGTCAAGCAATGATCGATGCTAGTCAATCCATGGACAGTACCAGCAACACCAACACCGACACGGAGAGCGTGGCCGAGAGCGGCATGTCCGAATCAGAAGGCGAGGAGCAAATCAATGTCAAGGACCTGCGGGTACCTCTGGAAAAAGGCTGGCGCCGGGAGACGGTCATTCGGGGTCTCACCAAGAACGGTCAAATCAAAGGAGACGTATTCTACTATCCACCGCAAAGTTTGAACAAGATGAAAGGGATGAACCAGGTGCAGTTGGTAAGTTTGAATTGCTCGTTATGACACGGGGAAATGGATTGTTAATGTGTGATCTGTTTCTTAAACCACCAGTATTTGGACCAATTCAAACCGAAGGACTTGACGCGGGACAACTTCAGCTTCTCGGCAAAGGCGATCGTGGGAACGTTTCTGCAGCCGGCACCCCCTCCATATGCCACCGATGGCGAGTACATCAAAATGACAGATGTGGAGGTGGCCAGGCGGCTGGAGGAGCTCAAAATGTTTACCCGCCATACGGCTTTGAATGTGGAACAGCGGATCGAGATTGCCAAACAGCAGCAAGCCATGCGGGATGCCAAGAAGATGGCCAAGGATGAAATCAGCAAGAACAAGGAGAAGGTCAGTTGGAACGTGTGTTAAACTATTCATGGATTAACTTCTTACTAACTGCTTTTCATAGGCACGTCAGGCTAAGGAAGCAGAACGAAACGAACGGCTAGAGCAGCAGCGGAGGGAACGGGAATTGAAGAACCAGCAAGCTTTGGAGGTATGGCTTTGTCCTTAATTCTTCTATCATTTTCAAACAATTTTCCTTGCTCCTTAGGCTAAAAAGAAGCGAGAAGAAGAACTCGCTCGTCAAAAAGCCGAAGAGGCTGCCCGGAAACAGCAGGTTAGTATCACACTTTCAATCTATCGTCATTTTTCGTAATAGGTTCATTTGAAATATACTTTTTCTTCTTTTTTTTTCTCTCAATATAAATCCCGAACAAAACAAAAATTGATTTTAACTCACGATTTGACATTTTAATTCACACAACCACCCGCGCCCCGCCTGCTTTGCAAACGAACGAACGACTGCTATTGAAACCGGGTTCGAAATATGTGAATTTGTGTGTAATTCAGGAGAAAGAATTGAAACGACAGCAGGCACTTTTGCAAAAAGAACAGGTACAGATCGGAATGTGAAACACACTAGAGTTAAGTAGTTGTGCCACCCACACCCACTCTTTAGACAGTTTCACCTAGCCAGTGTTTGTCATCCACGATAGTACATAGTACCAAACCTAAGTATCGATAGTTAGTAGAAGAAAATCCGTCGGTTTAGGTTATGCCTTTAGTTCGAAATCAAATTCCTGTGTGATTAATTTGTGTACGTATCTGAACTTGAGTTCTGTACAATTGGTAGTACTTTATTAGTTAATTAAAACCGTTTCCTGTATCTAATCTGCAACCATTCTTTCTGTGAAGATCGATAAATTTAGAGGAAAAGCTCCGTCCCGTGTCGTCATACCTACAAGAATAAAACAACCATTGTTAATAACCCATCTCTGTCCTAGAAGAAGAAGCAAACAGAAACCCCACAACATCGCTTATAATTTTTCTAAACTCTATCCCATTTGTTTTTTTTTCGTGTCGTTTAGGAACTGCAGAAACAAAAAGAGCTGATGTACGCTGTTGAAATGGTAGGCATCGATTGCAATCTGGGGGCATTTTTTCTTACTCACCAACATCATCCATTACTCAGCCGGTTTTACTCTAGACTTTGGATGGGTTGCGCTTTTCGTTTCCGTACTCTGCTTTGAGTTTAACAATCCTCCTACTCGCCCTCAATTTCCATCATAATCAATCTGTTCACCATCAAAACCTAACCTAGCTAATTTCTCTTTAAATATTTTCTCCGGTGTCCATGGTTTTTATCGTTTGCAATCCACACTACTAATCGGCTCCCTGACATTTTCTGTTTTCGAACTAATCAAAATTAAACGATGGAAAGTTTGAACTTGATTTCATGGTTTAAATTTCCCACCGGATCTCTTCATTCTGGCTCAGATCAATCAAACCCAATTGCTTCAAATTTGCCTGTTATCGAGATTTTAACACTCTCCATCAATTGTTTTTTTTGTTTGTTTAATTTTGATTTGACATAGTATGTAAGAAGAACTATCCGCATGCATACCTTCATTGAGTAAAAGTTTTCTTGAAATATAAGGTTTGTTCAGTATACGGGTTATGGTTTTGTTGTAGTAACATTTATATAAAGTTAAACCAAATTTCGTAGGTTGGTATCCTTACTAATTACTTAAAGGGTATGTGTCCCTTGACTCAGCCTATTATGCAACCATCGATCACATTTTTCATTATAACTTCAAAAGTTTTTAGGCTGTAAGCGAGGTTCAACTAGTTATACACTTGTAAAGATAAGTTTGATAAGACATTTGGTAGTTTGTATCACGAAAAGTTACACATTTTTTTTATAAAGTCGGAAACATTCGAGGGATGTGGATTTAATGTCGGACTATAGGCACCAAATTGGGTCTATTCATGGATGCAATTTCGTCCCATTCGATGGATTTATCACTAAATGCAGTCTTTGTACGGGTTTTCTCCCTAATTTTATGAATTAAGGCATTGTAAGCTGTACTCTTTTTACTTAATACAACATTTTACAAAACAAACTAAAGTAAAACTGCCTCGAAACACTTAAGCGGTGTTCATATATGATTTATTAGCCATTCAATAATGAAAACATTATAATTCACTATTCAATGATTTTGTCTGTTCGATATGTGTATTAGCCATTTGAATATAAACAACCACAAATTCATGCATTTCCACTTGAAATTTTACCAATAACAACTTTTTTATTACGTTATTGATACAACAGGCCATAGTTGGGAACATACAACAAAATATGTCCCCAACATTGGGTCTACGATTTTCTTGTAAAATCATTGTTTTTTTTAGATATGTGAACAGTTCATCCAGACTGCATTACTAGCTTTATCGATTCAATTAAGCCAAATTTAGATCACTTGAAGATCGTGTAGATCATCTGTTCAGCTTAACCAGTGAAATCATGATGCCCCAGAAGTTCAAGAAATCGAAAATTACGCGGAAGTGAACGACTATAAGTTGATTAAAATTGGCTCAATTGGTTCGGATTACATCGGTCATCCTAATAGCAACATGATTTTGTTGATTATCGATAAATTAATGACACATTTGGTTCATAGGCCGAATGAAGGAGCTAGGCTAACATTACATCCTCTTACCCTAATTATTAAGTAAACTCTACTGCCCGAAAAAAATAAACGAGAAGTGTTTATTTAACTCTACTGAATACTGGTTGCATACCTTCTACCAACATTGTCATCCAAGAGATGGAACTACTTAATAGGAAAATACGCCGATTTGACTACTTATTCTTGTGGACGGCCGTGTGCAGAACTTGGCCCAACCATACGGATGCGAAACACCCTATTATTCTACCACAAAAGTATTGACTCATAGAACTACTTAGTCGTTGATGTAGAGACCAGAGGATCTCCATTCTGCCAGCAGTTATTCATCAACACTATTGAATAATTGGTAGCCGAGCGGTTGGTCTTACCATAACTACCGACCATTGTGTCCGTACAGAAAGGGGTCGGGGCAAAAGGAAGGAAGACTACTTAGCAAGTCTTCCAGCTGGAAGAATGTGGCGCATTGCACAACCCATCGCCGACGTTGGATAACTGGTGTTAGTGAAAAATTATTATTCCGAACCGGCGCAAGTTGATATGACTCATCCAGATACATAAGGATCGGTTAGAGTTGTGACTTTGCGCAGAGGTTCAAATGAATGCCAGAGACTGATTGCCAAGCTGTGTGTTCTATTGTTTGATTGTTGCAACTTCGTAGAGGAGGATAAGTATTGCATTGAAAACAGACTGCCAACGCTCAATACGCACTCACACAAACCCGCTTAATACTATCGGACTGAGTCTACCTGCATTCGACGCGTTGATCTGTCAACAACTTGGTCAGCTGCTAAACTTTTGATAAACAGTGATGGTTTTCGAGATAGCATAAAATCAATCATCAACAAGTTCGGGGAGCACTACTCGTTCGATAATCTGCATAGACGAGGGTCCAGTTGATTCAAAATCGGATCGCAATGTAGTCAACATCATCCTTCGGAACAGATCGATGTCGATGTTGATGTTGAAAAGTTTGGTACCTCCGTCGGAATGGTGCAAAAAATTCAAAAGGGCAACAACCTGAAGACTTATAAGAAACAGCAAATAGCAAAACATAGTGCTGAGCAAAAATCCAGAGGCAAAACCCAAAGCCAACAAATTTATATAGCCGACTTGTGCAACGCCCGTCTGCCTGCGATTCCATGACAAAACATATGTGAAATAGGACTCCAGAACGCTTCCAGGACCGCAATTTCCTGTCAAGGTCATCGGCGAAGATGTGAGCATCTCTGAAAAATTGTTCGAGGTTAAACAATTTAGCCAGAAGTTTCTCGTGAGACAGCCAATTTGTTCCGGCGGCCCCAAGTAATCGATTTTCTACACTGAAAGTACGATCAATATTTGCTGAAAAGGATGCTTCCGTTATACAAGCAGCACAAGGTCCCTCTATTGCTTGATTTGCCGTCAGCCAATTACGCCAAAACCACAGTACAAGGAATGCAAGAAAATGGAGTAGATTTCTATTTCTCGTCAACTAGATAGTCAATCTTAGCGCCTATTTTATGGTCACGTGTTTCCAGGCCGCCACTACAGTTCGCCAGGTGGGTTATGATTTTACATGGGTGGCATTCGCTAGTTGGTGTGTATCGAGACGAAAAACAGGATATTAAATCGGTTGTACGATTTTGACATCCAATATTGATAGATGACCGCTTTTAAATTGACCCAACCAGAAAACCACCAAATAGAAAGCGTCTACTGTATTGCTGCTTTTGTATCAGGCGCTTGTATGTCATGTACTTCAAGAGTTTTTCTTGAATCTGCAATTTCTCAACTTCAAACTTCTAGTTACCATACTTACTTCCGTTCGACCACGGGACTACTTAGTTTGAAGCACTCCCGAACGCTGCCGTTTCGAATGAACTTTAATTTTCTAATGCTTAGCCGTAACGCGAAGTGCAGCGTTGCGCTTCAGGAAAGCAGAATGAGCAGAAGCGTAGAGCAAAGAAGAAGAGAAATGGAGAGTATCATCGTATTTACCAGGAGCTGCGAACATATCCGGAAAAGTTTCGATCATGCACTGAAAAGATCATAGAAACTTTCAATTTCATGTTGGATATGGTAAGGCTGTGGGACAAATTTTAGAAACAGAACCAATACTTCCCTGTAAACTATTAGTTGTTCCTTAAACACATTGGATGTTCATTCCGGATGGTTCGATCGTAAGGGGCTGAGATAGTACTCGAAACATGTCATGTTTTGTGGGAAGTTCTTTTAACCAATTTACATGCCAACTCCAAACGGAACAAATGTTTCGATCTGTAGCTGAAGAATATTGGACAAAGTGGAACTTTTCGAACTGCGTCGGATGCGTTGGCAAACATATCCGGATGCAATGTCCAAATAACTCCGGTATAACTTCAACTATAAAGGATTCCATTGAATCGTACTGCAAGCTGTTTTCCGGATACCAATGCTAAATTCTTGATGGTGGAAGTTGGAGGATACGGCAAGCATAGTGATGAAGGGACATTTAGTGCTTCAGACTTGTTCCAACCATTGGAGAAGGAAAAGTTGAAATATCCCTTCAGATACTCCATGAGGGCCTATTCATAAACCACATCCTCATTTTTGAAAATCTCAGAACCCCCTCCTTTTCTCCATACACTTTTTAAAAATTTTGTATGGAGCGTAGACTTTGGTCTGATCCCCCTTCCCTAAAAGTCTACGTGGTTGAAAAATAGTCCCTTACCAGATCTAGATGTAAGTTTGGATATGCCGCACGTTTTCGTTGGAGATGGAGCATATCAGTTAAAGCGAAAAAACACCCATACTCATGGTCACAACTCGAAATGTGTTGAATGTGCGTTTGGAATAATGACCGCTAAATGGAGAATAAATGTTAAATGGAAGCCCATTGAGACAGGATTGGATTTCGCTGATGAAATTGTGAAGGTTTTATGCATACTCCATAATGTTATCACGAAGTTCTTGAAATACTGTTGAATGTATTTGCAGAAGTGATAAACAAAAACAACAAAAACAAACCAAGAAATAGCTCCAATAAAATTTTCACGAAAACAGGGCGCATCGTTCGAAGTTATTTCAAATAATTAAATCGAACATTTAATATTACATTGAATCGAATTCAATGCATGTTCGACCATGGATAAAAGTCCAGGGGATTAAGGTCCAGGGAGCTGGGCGGCCACAAAGTCTTATAGAGAAAATCATTCAAATTCTCTCGATACCACGCTTGGTTTGCTGAACCCGGTGCGCTGAACTGTTAAAAATTGTAATGATCCTTCTCGTAGAAGTCCCGAAGTGCCGGGGCCACAACCTTCTCCAGAATGTTGGTCTTATAGTACTCGAAGTTAATTTTCACGTTTTTCTCCATAAGCAACAGAGGGAGCTTCCTATGGCTGGATATGGCCCCCCAAACCATCAACGCGGCGCTCTGGATTCGTGGGATATTTATGTGGAACTGGGGATTGCTGGTCAACATCGGCGTCCACAGCCGATCTTTTTGGTCGTTGTGCGGCTGTTGCAAGACGAAGAGTTTCTCATCAGAAAACACGAACTCCTGATCTACGTGCCGTGAAAATATCAGTTTGGTTCTGTCCAGCTTCTTTGTTGTAGCCTTCGTTACCACGTGAACCTTGCGTTTCTTGTACGGCTTGTATCCCATGGCCTACGTCATTATGGTGTGAGCAGTCTCGATCCTCACATCCAGGTCAGCAGTGGTATTTCGGATCGAGCGGTTCATTTTTTGACGAATCCGATTCCTCACCACGCTGCTGGCGTCCTCGTCGAACATGGCCGCCCGGATCTCTCAAGGTTTGAGCCCGTCTCGCGGTACCTACGGATTGTGGTATAGATGAAATTCCGCTTCACCCCGCGGCATTTCAATCGCCAAAATATGTCACCGGGTCGCTCACCTCTCACAAACAACTTTATTACGACGTCGCAATACTCATTCATCGTCGCAATACTCATTACTTACCTTGTATTCAGCTTTAAAGGAAGGCAAACTACATACGGTTTCGTAACGTAGGTAACGCCTGCCCATGTTATCTAAATGGGGCTGTCACTTTTCCTTGCGGAATAATATACCGTTCG
>JASCZW010007136.1:0-73317 GCA_034211315.2 Aedes japonicus | reverse complement strand
TAGAAGTAAGTAAGCAGGTCGGTCCTATCATTGCCCAAAATTTGATGAAAGGGGTCAAGGCAAAGGTGCGGGCATTTGGGTTGGGAGAAGAGGTTCAATAAACCAATGATGTCAAAACTTAACCATTTAGTAGTATTTATTTCCAGAAAGTTTGAAAAGAATCGGGCTCAAGGAAAATTTTTGGTGACCTATTTTGTGTGTCCAAATTTCATCGAATACAGTCTTTATTTGTGGCTAAAGAATAGTCGCACAATATTAATGAAGATGTGAATGGCCCACAGGTCCAAAGAAGGTCGATCAAATATGGACCATTTGAAATCCGTCCTTTTTAGGACGGCCAATTTGATTTTCCCAGCTAAAGATTTTCTTTGGATTGGTATAAATCTAACATTCCGTTGCGAATTCTTGTTGCGAATTGAAAGCCAACGGTGGCTAAACAAGTTTCAGCTTTCCCTAACACATACAACTTCAAACACGATTTGAAAATTGAAACAGTCTATATTATTCCGAAGCGTTAATATAAAGTAATGCTTATGCCAAACTTTACAAATGGTGACCGTCACGAAATTATTATAACATTTATTACACATTGCTTCGTAGTCCTACGTCAACTTTGCGTACAATCTTGTAGTTTGTAGTTTGTAGTTCGTCAAGTTTGCGTCTTTTGTAGTTTTTTTAGGAATGAGTTTGCAACTTATTGTGCATAATGTAGCACTGAGAGTAACTCAAGCATCCCCCATTCTTGACTAAGAAGGGGCTCAAACTTCTATCAGAACATGCTGTATACCCGAGAAATGTACATTTTGTGTTTTAATTGCGTGAATTATTTTCATGTTTGGTTGAAATTTCTGATACTTTTGTATGAAATAACCCCCCCCCCCCCCCCGTCCAGAGAGGGGCAGGAACAGTTCTTGCTTTCAAAAACGTTCACATGCCAAATTTCGTTCCAGTTACTTTATTAGTTCTCGAGTAATGCAGAAATTTGTGTTCATTTGTATGGGAGTCCCCCTCTCTCAAACGGGGAAGAAGTCTCAAACCATCATAAAAACCTTCTCCATCTCCAAAAACCCAAAAAAAATGGTAACGGTAGGGTTTTTTTAAATTTGTGTTTCATGTGTATGGGTCCCAAAAACCCCTGCATACAAATTTTCATAACACTAGGGATAATTATCATGTTTTGTTAAAATTTGTGTTTCATTTATATGGGACGACCCCACCAGAGAGGGCAGGGATCTCTAACCTTAGTAGAAACATTGCTTGCCTCTAAAATTCCCGCATGCCAAATTTGGTTTCTTTTGCTTGTTTAATTCTCGAGTTATGAAGAAATTTCAGTTTTATTTGTATGAGAGCCTCCCCTTCTTCAGAGGGGAGGGATCTCAAACCACCATAGAAACATTTCTTGCCTCCAAAAACTCTCATATGCTAAATTTGGTTTCTTTCGCTTGATTAGGTTCAGTAGGTTTCGAGTTTTTAACGTTCAGACAGATAGACAGACGGACAGAAATCCATTTTTTATGGAGATTTTTTTTTATTATCGTACAGATTGGGCCGAAGGGTCTCAGATTGTTACGGAACTTTGCCCGTGCGTCGGGTTCATAGATATATGAACAAAAAACAATATTAAAACGCAAATTGGAGGACAGCACTTTTCGGATTTTTTTTTATTATTTTTATATGAAGGCCAGAGCCCATAGTTTTTCGAGCATAGCTCAAAAACAAAAAATCATCATCAAAATTATACCAATGTAAGCGTATTTTCCAAGCAATTTTCATCCCTTGTGGAAAACTTTGTAGGAAAACTGGCAACCCTGAATGTTTTAATATCGGTTTTTGTTCATACATCTATGAACCATAGACCATGCGTAGACAAAGTTTCGTAACAATTTGAGATCGTTCAGTCCAAACATGTACGATAAAAAAAATCCCCATTGTTGTATGAAAAGGAGTAACAGGCTCAGAGTTTTTCGAGCATAACAAGGTTAAAAATTTATTTTTTAAAAGGTTGCTTTTTCTTTAGAAAGTTTTTATTTGTATTAGGATTTCCGCATATTCCGCATATAGTACGATTAATACAGAATGTATAGAAAAGGTTTGATGAAATACATGAGTATTTCACGTCCAAATGTAGGCAAATATGTTACAAAACACATTTGTACATTTTACAGAAAACCACTAATTTCTATGGAACAAAAGCATTTCTGGAATCATCCAGTTTATTGATTCTTAGTAAAACAAGAATCTCGCTCTGGAGTTGATGACATCAGCAATTTTATGATCATTTGCTTTGAATGCTTGATAAATAAAGTACCGAGAATAATTTCTCCTTTTTAATTAATGAACAGCGAAATGAAACAAGATCAAACCACAATTGATTCAATAATCCTTCAAACTGGATGGCTACAAAATATGCACATTATTTTACTTGAAAATGTATAAACAACGATTGTGACGTTAACGGGGTATAACCACCTCAGGAATTTTCCACTAGTTTTTGGTATTTTGAACGTGAACTGTAAACTGGAAGTGTATGTATAAAATGAAAAGTAATTGGACATACCACCGTAGATGCCGGATTCGTGGGCAAACAACTTGTGGAAATTGTACCACGATAACGCTCTGTCACACAATCATCGACAAACCGACATGAATGACAATAGCAAATGTTTTAATATTTCTGTTCAAATTATATTGCTGACATCTATCTTCATGCTTACTGAAAACGTTTATTTAAGCCATGAACACGCTTGGGAACTTGATGAGAAGGTTCATGTCTGAGTGATTCTGGACACATTTATTTGATCTAGATAAAATGATTCTAAAGGTTTTGACAGATGGTATCGCTGCACATTTGAATCGGTCGTTATGGATTCTTGATCAATAATGAAGATTGAGTTTCAAGTCGGTTTGTCGGTGACACAACGCCATCGCTATCCGTGGACATTTGGCTTAAAACAAAACGAAGATGTCTCTGATGGCCATACCGCAAACCAAATATAAAAAATGTTTCGAGGATTGGATCAAGCGCTAGCATAAGTGCCTTGCGGTCGATAGGGAGTGCTTTGATCGATATTGATGTATGCTTTAGTATTTTTTATTTCCTGAATAAATTCCGGGAACTCTTTGATTAAGGTAGTACACGCTTAAGCACAATTTTGGTAAACCTCCGCCATGTTTAACTGATGGCGCAATACATTGGGGATTCTACCGATCATCTCTATTCCGACGAACGTTCGATTTATCAGTCCACAACACAGACTTTAAGCATGCAATAATATTTTCCGCTTGTTTGTGTCACAAAAGTGTTTTTTTTTCGCAGCAATGCGACAAAAATATCCTTTCTCTCGCAAACGACGTTTTAATCCACAGAAAGTGGGTTCATCAGAGTTCAGATGATTTTGGTACGAGTGTTTGGTGCTGTTATAAATCGATTGCGCGTACTCAGAAATAAAAGGAGTCGATCATCAGCCTGGGTTTTTTCTTGGTCGGCCAGAGGGTTTTCGATAAGTATATGAGTTGATTTCAGTGAACCAATTCAACGTGGTTTCAACTCCACACTTGGAAACACGAGCAATATTTGAAATTTCATGGTTCGTTATGCCCACTTTTTTCAGAATAAGTACGGTATTCTACTCAGTGTTCAAGTGTTCATGTTCAAGTGAAAAATTCCCTTTTATCAAGCTATTTTGAGCGATCATTATCGGTTTTGCGTGTGTAAACAACGATGAGAATTAATTTGACTGGTTTAGTGCATATAAAATACACTAGAATAATACAGTAGAGGGCGCGGAAACGTATTAAATGATCCAAAATATCTGTTTAAGACATTAGCGTTCATTTTCAAACAGTTTAAAATAAAATAATAGTTACCCAAGTAGCACAATGCGGTCATAATTAGTTGTAGTAACTTGATTATGACTAAGCAAGTCATATTTATGTCATTTCAACCGAATGGCAACAGGTGTGCTACTAGGGTATCATATGCTACCATAAAATGAGAATTTTCTGTTCCTTCATAATTATACCACTTTGACAATAAAAATAAGCTACTTTTATACAAAATATCTTTTTTTTTTCATAATATATAAATTGGGAAATGGTTCATTTCGGGAACTGGCTTTCCGGAAAATGTCATGGTTTCTATTTTGCGTTCCTGTTGAGTATTCTGAATTTCCCTCACAAACATCGACAATTTTCTCTGGACGTGATGAAGTTATTTCAGTATGTTACTTTACTTCTATCGATCTTTGATACCCTGATAAGGTTGCCCCTCCACTCCAATTACAAAAATGAAATTGAACAAATGTTTTTGAATAGTTCATCCGAACATCTACTATCTTCAAGGTAGAAAACTCCGAAGTTGGGTGGGGAGGCGATACAGTATCCCCCTCCCCGTCCTTATTACTAATTGCTTCTGAATAACATTTTTGAACTTCAATTGAAATGAGATTAAAGGGGGGGAGGGGGTAGTTTTATCATCTCTCCAATTGTGTCCATGAAATGAGCAATTATTTATGAAGAATTCATTTGAAGAAAAACCAGGTCTATACGATAAGAGACGCTTAAGTTATTTCAAAGTCAACCCTGCTTACATTCATACACCGGCAGTGTTTGCAGAAAAAAATAATTTTGGTATATGATATTTTAAGAAAATCTATAAGTTTTTCTAGGGACATTCTAAAACCATTTTTTTTAGGCAGAGTTGCTTGCCACACTTGGTTTATTATTTTATATGATTGGTTGGTATAAACAAAATATAGTCTATAGGAATGGAAATACAAAAAGTACGTTTCCCCTTCCTAATTTCCATACTGATTTCAAACGCAATGCGGAAGGCTGGGCTACTTCCTATCGAGTTATACGAGTTATTAACATCCATTGTCTACCCAGAAAAACATTCAAATTCAGATACTTCTTTGGGACCAAGAAAGCTATGTGAAATGGAACTAGAAATTGTCCCATCTATGCAGTGATGTCATCGTTTTCCGTGATCGAGTTGTGGTTTGCAAGAAACCGACAAAAAAGTGAATCCTAGAGGTTTTGAGCCGTTTTACCTGTAACTAGAAATTAAAAGAAAAAATAAGTATTTTCCATTTAATTCCAACTACCTTTGCTTATCTTGACAGATACGCGTATGTCGTCTACAATGTGCAGACTTCTTCAGTGTCTCGTACTAATAAAGTTGCTTTATATTGAGGTATGGTTGTATCGAGATGGAGATCAATCACATCACTAAGAACATTGACAAATAGATCTATAAACCTCTATAAACCTAAAAATAAAATATTGCTGAGGTATTTATTTCTTAATTCTTAATTTTTTTAAAACACATATTTTCAAAATGTCTGCGAGTATACTCAGAAAAAAATCAACAATAAAACGAAAGTTTAAAAACAACAAACCGTTCGGTGTTCGATCCAAATATATTTTTTAAATGTACTCTCATAGTTTAATAGTAAACGATACATGACATAATGAACAATCAATAACTCCGAGGTACTCCCAGACAATAGTAAGACAACGTCTAGAGTCTTGAAGCTTGGTGTCTAGATCTGAATTCGTTTTCTAGCCCACGAAAACTGTTCGTTGTTTTGATTCGTGTATTTCGTGATAGGATAGTAATCAATATGACCAATATGAGCGCAGATTCATTCTTGATTTCACTTTTCTTAAAATCTTTTATGCATATACATTCAATTCTGTTTATCACATTGGACGTTATCATCAAGTTATCAGTTGACATGTGCTCACTTATATAGGCATGAGCATGAATATGTTAAGTAGTCTGTTTTTAGAACTGAAGTACATCAGATCAGGGGGAAAACGAAATTTAAATTGCAATGTTCAAATTAATTCTGTTGGTTCTCCTACTAGCAGCAGTTAATTCTGCTCCTGTTCAGATTGAGAATATTAACTGTGCGAATAGTGGAAACGAAGGTGTGTTTTATCCTCATCCCTGGTCCTGTCAAGGATACCTGATGTGTTATTTCGGGCAGCTGATTGAGGGACAATGTGGATATGGGCTATATTTCGACCTGGAGAGACAAATATGTGAGGCTGAGGCACGCGTTCGTTGTGTCATGCCTGGCGTACGGATGAAATGAGGTGAGATTCCAATGAATGAATTATTGATAAATTGCGATGACTCATTTCTTTCAAACGCAGATGTGAATCAACTATGATGCTTCGTGTGGATCGATTTTCAGAAAACGTGTTAAATTCATCTAAACATTATTGAATTTCAGTTGCATAATATTGTTCTGCAAATAAATGTTTTGAACTGTTTGGCATATGTCATGTATGTATCTTGATTTGAACGAAATAATCAAATGTTAAACAAGCGTAGGCTTAAAGGACGATTAACAGGACCATGCTTACAATGAGCTGGGTTGCAATCTAGATGGCCAGCACCGAGACATGTCTTGCACACTAATGCATTCTAGAGTTGCATGAATTTTGTTAACCCACTGTTTGCATACGGTGTCGAGATGAGACTCTCTGCTGCCTTGGTTAGTTCCTTTCGTTATGGGTCTTTCATGTGTCGTCTCGTAGAAGTGAATTGCACTTTAACCTAGCTCTTCTCGGTGAGGTGAGCCAAAAATGGAATGACAATAAAGGAAGTTGGAAAACCCATCACATTCCTCCAGGGTTGGTAAAAGAGTCATTAAAAATTCAGAATACTAATGAACTTTGGGGGTTTTGTTTTTCCGTTGGACGAATGTTTTAATTATGTTTCCTGTTGTTGTGTTTTTATCAACGGAAATTTTGTATGTTTTAAATCCTACTCACTTTCTTTGACAGAAGTATGTTGAAACAATTCTGCCACCTTTAAGTTTTTTTTATCAAGAAGTTGCCAGTTTTTCCGTTGATCAAGAAGCCTTTTTTCAAGAAATCACACATTTAAAATTTCCATTTAAAATACATGCATTCCATTTTTGGAATTTGCCAGATTAATGCCCCATTCTTACATTTTAACTCAAAAACGGGTTGACGGATTCTTTTCTTTGTCTTCAGCCCCGAAGACACAAAATTAAAAATAGATTAAATGGACGTAATGTTGGCCTATGGATCAAATCAGTTGGGCCTATAGAGAAAAATCTCCTGTCGTACTATTTTTCTTAGATCAATGCGTCATCAGATGTATTTATATGAACATTTTACGTCATCCGGGTCTCAGAAAACTCAGTCGGTATTCGATTCCTTGGTCGGGTTGCGGGAATCTTGCGGGTTGGAAATTTTCTCGAGTACCTTGGGCATAGAGTATCATTGTGCTTGCCACACAATATACAATTTCATGCATTGGTGTTGGCATAGAAAGCTCCCAATTGATAGTGGTGAAAGTACTAGTAAGAGACCGCGTGAAAACTCGTTGGAAATTGTGTGAAATCCAGTTAGAAGTAGAAGTAGCAGTTCGGTCAAATTTTGCCTTTGTGTATTTTGCATTTGTTTGCGTGTACCGAAGAGAATGTCTTCATCAGGGTTGCCAGATTTTTTTTTCCAAATGTCTGCCAGAAAAATTTGAAATGTCTGGGAATGTGTAAAAATATCTGTATTTTTTTTTTGCAAAATTAGACTACATTCAACGAAAACATGTAATTAGAGAACGAGTTATGTCATTTTAGCTATATGTATGATTATGTAAACATTCCTGCATCTATTTCTTGGATTGTACGCCAACTTACACTATTGTTTCATATTTTTTAACCATTCGCAAAGATGACATAAATTTTCTACAGTTTGTTTTTCCTATAACGGTCTTTCCAGTTTTGTATTTTAAAATCAAAATTTAGTTTTCATTTTGATATCTACATAATAAAAAAACACTGCAATGAAGCCTATTGTTATGAAATAAAAAGTTTGGGTACGAGGGATTTGGGTATTATGTATTTTACGCAGTGTTTCCGTCTACTATAAGAAATAAGATTAAAATTACACCCGCTCTTGACTTATCTAGCTGTACTTAATAACTGAATTTAAACACCTTAGACACTTAAACACCTTGGACGATTTTCGGACTTTGTCGTTCATTATGGCCCAAAATCTTTCCACCGGACGAATCTCTGGTGAATATAGGGGGTTGGCGGTTTTTGGTACAAAAACAACATTATTGTCTCTGTACCAATCCAACGTCAATCGCGCGTAATGACATGATGCCAGGTCCGGCCAAAATAATGTCTAGCCTCCGTGGGACCGCAGGAACGGCAACAGACGCTTCTGGAGGCACTCGGTGCGGTAAATTTCGCTGTTGATTGTACCCGTTGTGATGTACGGCGTGCAAAATTCTCCGGCGATTTTCTTCTTGTTTCGATGACATCTCAATAACCACTGTTTCAATGATAACGGAAACGGAACGGAAAACGGCAATTTTGACAGTTGTTGCAAATGACTTCGATATTTCCAATAAGAATCGACTTGGATCTAGCCTTTTTTCTTAACAACAAGCAGGCATACTCAGATCGGGCTATGCCGTTTGCCATTGCCGTTATCATTGTGTTTGGGCCATTATGAACATGTAAGCAATTTACTCCAAACTAGTTATACCCAGATTTTCATCAATTTTTACCCAAGGACAAAAAAGTTACACACGGATAAAAATGGTGCATTTTTTTCGAGTACAAGCTTTAGTCGTATTTTGATACGAAGGTGTATATTTTGGTTTGCGTTTATGGTTTAGTTGATGGATAAAGTTGATTGCTTCTTGTTTAAAATACTCAGCCACCCCTTATCTACTGTAAATTTCTCAAATATGATTTGTATTGTTGTGACACTTTATTTTCATTGTGACTCAATAGGAATGAACCAATGGTCTGACAATAATTTTCATGGTGACAATAGCAGTGACGATTATTGAATTTTTTTGTGGTAGATTTATGATTAAGAAAATTGCATTTATAAACCCCATCTCTTTCGCATGGGATCAAACACTACTATAGGTAGAGATGCCATTCAATCCTCACAAGGGGATCATACGCTATTTCAAAAGATTTCTTACCGAATCTAATATACTGTTCACCTTCTCATACGTTCTAAATCCAAACTTCAGAGAATACCTTTATTTGAAATTAAGAAAATATTTCAAAAGCGCGTAAAAGTCTGCAACATAAATAAAATGTCTGCTAAATGTCTGCATCGTTGAAAAAGTCTGCAACAAAAATGAAAAGTCTGCAAATTTACAGAACATCTGCAGAATGTGATGTTGAACATTGAGTTAAATTTGTTTCATATTTGGATGTTCTGAAATCACTATTTATTTCATGTTTCTTCCAGTCATTTGAGGTTGATCTATGCTTATGATTATATTGTCCATCATTTGAATCATTAAGAAAAATCTATATATATAAAAATGTTTTTCTGTCTGTCTGAACCTACTGAACCGATTGGCGTGAAATTTTGTATGCAGAGATTGTTGGGTCCGGGGAAGGTTCTTATGATAGTTAAAGACCCCTCCCTTCTCTGGAAAGGGGCGCTCCCATACAAATGAAACACTCATTTCTACATAACTCGAGAACTAATCGAGCAAAAGAAACCAAAATTGGTATGCGGGGTTTTTTGAATGCAAGAAAAAAGTGTCAGTTCTTTGTAATGCTCATTCAATTAGCTGCAGGATCAGCTAGTGACAAACTAAAAGTTTAGTCATGTATGTCTGTCTAAAAACCTGCTAGTACACAAGTTTGTGATCATAGCAATCGACATGTTTTGGTTGATTGTTTTCGAGGGCGGATGGGTAAAACGAAGGAGTGGGTTGAGGAAATTGACGTTAGCAGCAAATCGTGAACTGCCCTTTTTTATTTCGCCTTCGCACACATGCACGGAATCGCACTTATACAATATTGTTAGTTTATGTACAGATTGCGGAGCAGAAAAAACCTTTTCCAGATCGGGAAGCAATCCGCATGCTTTTGAAAATACCCTGCAAATGGGAACTGTATTCCATGCAGTGATGGAATTCTCACTAAAATATCAATTCATCGTGCGATACCTTTTCACTTGGGAACTTCCCGTTGCGAGTTTCGCATGCCAACGTTTCGTGAGTGAACGTTCTGGGATGAGAGAATGAAATATCGCGGACTTTTTCTACTCGAGTCACCGGCACGAGGATAAGAAAAAGCCAGATCATTTTTCTCTCTATATATCTTTAGACCACATTCGTTCTTGACAAGCACACCGCGCATTTCATAGAAATGGAATCTTGCCAGAAAGATATCTCGCATACACGCTAAGATAATAATACGGAAAAGTCGGTAAAAAATACCGAAAACCGCACAAAAGTACACCTACTGAAATTATCGGTAAACATGGATTACCGAAATTACGGTATTGTTGGAAAGCAGGAAAAGACGTTAAAAATTACTTTTTTTTACGGTTCTTTTTACCGAAATTGCTTGCAACCCAATGAGAGCATTTTAAACCAAATTTAAGTAAAATATAACGATAAAATTTGCAAATCCACTTTACTAAACAAAAAATTGGTAAAATGAAACGTTTTCTTTCGGTAAATTTTACCGCTACTTTAGGTTTTGCTACCAAAACCTAATTTTCGGTAAAATGAAAACCTTATTTTCGGTTATCTTATCTTAGCATGTAAATCTAAACACTCTCTTCAGCCTGATGTATGTCCGATTGCTGACTGTCTGGCCGGGGAGGTTGGGATGAATTTGTCCTCAATGCATCACGCCATTTCAGCAGACGTTTCCTATCACTCGGACTACCACCGGCTAATACATCTACCCAAACATGTGAAACTGGCTAATGAGCCAATCGTAAACAATGACTTTAATCGTCGAATTCTCACGAATCACTACACATTCATGCAATCTTATTACGCCATCTGGTTCTCTACCAGATGCTGGTGTCAGTAAGCCTGAATCAGTTTCTTTTTTTCTATGGGAAATCGACTTTTAAAGTTATTGTTTATGGCTGCCATTTGGACCCTTCTAACATGTTTGGGTAGAAATATCGAAGAACGGGATAAAAACAAACATCAAAACTCGCGTGAACATCGCCTAAACATACTCGCTAGAGAAAAAGAAACAAAGCCGATGGAATATAAGGTTGCATCGGATCTCTAAAACGATTGAAAAGTTGTGAGATGGAGAAGCGAAAGATCTTTCGCGATGAGCAAGGAATCGTTTCCTCACTCTGTGCTTTCATAAACTTTGGAATGTATTTCGTTCAAGAATTTTGAGTGCGAGGTTCCTCGGCGATATATCTTTGCAATGAGCAAAGAGTGAAAGTTTTTTGAAAATGATTTTTCCAACACTGATTCCATGGCTATAAAATTGTCTAAGTCTAATGCTCATTTCTGAATGTATGTTTCGATAGATCAGAAGTTAGCAGAAAGATTAACGTCTAAATATTGGCAGTTCAAATTATAGATAACATGTAGCTTCATCAAATGCCCCAGGTGCAGAATAAACTGCTTAAAACCCGTCCTGTACCAAATTAACGTAACAGGCAACTAAATGTTTTTTTCTTTATTATTGTGGCTTTCAGCCCTGGGCTGGTTCGCCAACAACTAAATGTTCCAGCAAGATGAAATAACGTCATTTCGCTTCTAAGCTCAGCCTACTTCGATTTTTTCTGATTCCAATTTTTGTTCCACTTTTCGTGGAACATTCGAGTGCCTCTCTGGGGAGTAAAGACATACGTATTTTATACCCGATCCGAAAAAGTTTTTTTTTCAAATTAGGGCTTCGATGATGAAGTTTGAAATCTTTTCGATAATAAATTTACTCAACTCCATCCACATGAAGCATGATTTTACTTACTGCATAACCATAATAATACAAAAATGTTTTCACCTTTAAAATCTCTTAATGGATTATAGTTGAGGTACTTCCAGAACACTTAGTTGAGCACCGTTTATTTGCGAATTATGATAAGCGATAATCCTAAAAAGCAGAAAGATAAAATTATAAACTATTGTTTCCAACAACAACAATGGACAATTCACAAGCAAATATGAAACGAAAATCGAATTGCGGTGCTCAGTTAATCCTGTTAAAAAATAATGAAAGACCGTCCCTCTCAAACTAAAATGTAACAACTGGCAACAGTTACTAACACGTGTTATTCATAATTTCACATTGCAGACAGTACCAAATGTAAAGACGTAGCGTGTCCCAAACCCGAAGCTTGTCCAGATGATAGCAGCTTGAAGCTAGTCACGAAACATCATTATCAACATCAAAGTTATGCTAAGGATACCATCCGAAAA
Organism: Aedes japonicus; assembly: GCA_034211315.2. Lineage (NCBI taxonomy): Eukaryota > Metazoa > Arthropoda > Insecta > Diptera > Culicidae > Aedes > Aedes japonicus. The sequence continues at coordinate 61,103 of JASCZW010007136.1, read as the reverse complement.
AAGCGTGCTCTCGTCTATGGAGGACGGCAACGAGAAACGATAAAAATAATTCCTGGAGCTTACGATCATCACAGCCGTAAACGTAGTATTACCGATGATGAAATGCTTCTTCAACACTGTTGTCCACAATACGAATGCGTTTGCAAACCCAATTATTGCGACCAGGAATGTCCAGTAAACAAAATACCTGCAAATACTACCAATCCCACCGAGCAATTTGGAGTCCCTGGTAATTGCTGCGTTCCCTGTAAAGATAACTATTGCATGCATGATGGTCGATTTCGCAAACATAGTGAAAGATGGCTTGTCGACGACTGCACAGAATGTGTTTGTGAGTACGGTAGAGCAAGGTGTCAACTCCCGATGTGTAAGGTGGCAAACTGTCTTAACTACAAACAAATTCCTGGCGAGTGTTGTGCTGTCTGTGATGACGAAGAATCAAACTTTTGTCACGATGTCCGATACTGTAGTATCATCTGTAAATACGGCTACCAACGACGGGGAAATTGTGATCTCTGCCAGTGTGCCAGGGCACCACCAAATGGATCAACAGTGTCATATCCGGAAGTAAAATCTACTACTGCAACCTCTACCAATAGTATGGCCAATGGCGAAGACATAATTAGGAAAGGTCCTCATCAAAGTAATTCATACGGTGGCATAGATTATTCATTTTGGATTTCTTTACTGTTGTGTATAGGTATTCTGTCGTCGATTATAGTGTTCACTGTGAAGTATTGTCATTCTCGAAAAAGCGCCAAGTACATTACTGTGCAAATAGCGTAGTAATTTCGATATCGTATATAAATTTACTGAGCACCGTAAAGATAGCTGGTGATGTATGAAACTATCATTTGACAAACATGTACACCGACCTTTAAACTATTTCAACTATTATGTACGTTGTGTTTTAATACAATTGTTATCATTATAGCTATTGTTAATCGGATAATTCAATATTGAAATTTTTAAACTTTTTAAAGTCTGAATAGCATGCAATGTAATGAAAGCGAATGTCTTCCGTAATTAACGAAAGTAAGTGACTCCGAGGCCTAACGGAGCATCTTACTTAAAAATCTATTATTACACGAAAAAACACCCCGATTATAGCAGAACAAAAGTTTTAGTTACAAAACGTTGTGATAAATTGTATATAAAATTTTGTTTTCCATGCAGTTAGGAGGATTTTATTTTATCGATCGAATTTTACCAAATTTGATATATAGTTGACTTAGTTACTCCTAGTTTTAATTGTAGGATATTGTTTTTGGCGTAAAAAAAAACTTACTATAAGGATTACACTATCCATGTTAGACTGTTTTTGTGAAGAAAAAGAATTTATTTAACATAGTGAATTTCCTGATGAACAAATTTTGAACAATTATCAGCATCCGTTGCTGTTGTTATGAAATTACCGCCGATAGCCGTACGTCTTTTTAAAATATTTTTTGTTTTCTTTATTACGATTACTGTAGTCGGAAGTTGCGTGCACGAAAATTGAAAGTATTATTTATTATATATTATTGTTGAATTTTTTTTATTGATTAGGTTTATTATACGAGAGATCAAGACGGCTAAGTACGATGATGATATGGTGATACAAAATGTATAAAAACGAAATGCTTCCACAGATTAAATATTCCTCGACAAATACTGAGTAAACCACAACGTTAGTGTTGTCAACAAGAGAATTGAAGAATATTTGGTTCAGTTTTACTGCTGATATACCCGCAAAAAAGCAAAAAAATATCTCATCGCAACATCTTCCTTCTACATTGTTCCATCAAAATTAAAAAAATAAATCAATAGCCTATTTAATCGGAATACTAATATCTGTAATAATAGCTGAGTGTAATTTTTAATATTAAGTGAGTGATAAATAAATGAAATATCTCCTATTCGCCTCGCTTAAATTATAAATCAAAAGACTCTGAATATAAATGCAAACAATACTGTGCAAGTCTCGCAGATATGCATTGATAGCTAAACTGTTCCAACAGCATCATAAATTACAGAATAAAACAAAAATCAAATTATTATGATGTGAATGTTTTGAATGATTTCCCTTCTCTAAAATTCCGTTCCTAATGTATTCAGTCTCGATATCAAAAACTAAATAAAACAATAGTTATAATTCACATCTTCATTTTTCTATCTATCAATGGTCTTGAAGCAAAATGTTTGGAATCATCATCATTTATAAATACCGAAAGCTCACTGGAGTACCCCGTTCGTTATGCAGAAACAGTATATGTACATTTCAAAATACACGATATGAAATGATGGCTATGTCAGTCATGACAGGATTTGAAAACCTTATGAAAATCGCGAAAAGCAAATTTGAGTTGTTAATAAAAGATTGAGATAAATGATGTAAGCGGTATTTTATTTTATTATTCCGATGTGCCTTGACAACTCCCCAAAAAAAGAACATGGAATCAATTCACTTTTTCAATAATTCAGCCTTTTCTGACGACGTGACTGTATTTCCTGCATGTTTTATAATTTCATGTTGCGTTGTTCATGTGCTCTACAAACAATTCCATGAGCGTACTTTCATCTCCCAAATATATTAACCGTCATAAAAACAGCTACTCCTTTATACATGTTGCATTTTTATGCAACTCGACCTTACCGCTTCTTCCCCAGCAGAAACAGCTTACGTACACAACATTTTAAATTGGTATTGTACGCTCACTGCACGTACGAGCGGATGGTACGGGTAGCCAGCAGAATCGTAATAGAATACATGTGTAGATAGATATACCGACTGCACTGCTGTGTGGCGTCTACTGAAATGCATAATTTACTGCTGTTTCCGAGTTGAAGCTTTTCAAACGAAAAAGCTATGCTTTGAGCTATTTAACTTCAACAGTTAACAGTTTTCCCTATACTCACACTTTTGGATTCAGTGTTTTGTTCTTTAAAGAGTGTTATTTTTAATGAATAAATGAATATTGATAGACATTTTTTTCGATGGTCCCACAATTAGGACGACAAAAATGTTTGCGCTTCAGCGGTCAGTTTGAGATGTTCGGTGTCCTTGGGAACTTGTTGAAATCAAAGTCTGAAACTGGCAGACATATCCGGGCATTCGTATTGTCTACCATTGAACTTGCATACATGGATGTGGCCATATTCATCATGTGTAATAATGATTTGATATAATTTCAGGTTTCCAATATTGGGTTTATTAGCAATTGAGGAAATATACGCACTAGGGTGGTTCAAAATATTGACTTAGCATCAATTTAAAATCAGCTCATGACTTTTCTTCGAAAATTTGAGCTCAATTGATTGTGAACTTGAACTGCACTGACGCTTTGATGTTTTTTTCTGGAAATTACTTTGGGAAAACCACCAAGGGGTGGATTGCTCAGCACACTTTTCTCCTGTGCCATTTTCTTTTAGTGTGTCTACAAACGTTGCAATGTTCTGGGTGTTCCCATAATGTGCCGATGTGTTGACAGGCCTAGCAACCAACAACGCATATAGGCAAGGCTGCAGGTTTGTTATTCCTTAAATTTCAACTGTCAGTACTGTGCCTCAGTGTGCCACACATGTGGTTTGGGTTGAAAATCGAAGTTCCGGAGTTATGTAACAAATTCTTCTAGTGTGTAAAACGTCGCGGCTGGCACACTGTTCTAAGCGATTTACCCTTGAAAACGACATGTTTCATTTTATGTTCTCATGCTTCTAGCACTTCGGCATTATGATATATGGTAATGCTTGCTATCTTTGCTTACGAAAAATCTTTCCATCCAGCAACTCTGCCGAAAACCATTTTTTTGTTGAACGTCAAGTTAATTAATTATCTCTTTTTGATTATTTACCACAGCCTCAAAGCAAATACTGCTTGCCTACTATATGACATTGTAGGCTTTGTTCATTGCTTATCGGATACACCATTGTAGCCTGCTGAATAGTTGACGAAACATTGCGCAAGAACATCATCCTGCTAATAAATTAATTTCTATTTATGCCGATATGTGATCGAAAAGTGATCCTTGATAAAATTAAGCTGGAAAAAATGCCTATATGTGATCGAAAAGTGTGTCTTAGACAAACGAAGCTGGAAAAAATCTGGTAAGCGCAGCAAGCAAACACATTCGTCTGCTGTTATACCTAAGAGCAAATTAATAGACACATAGATACTTTAAAGGGCCAGTGCAGTTTGAGCTCGTAACCGTTTGAGCTCAATTTATGGGAGAAATGTCAGGACCGGATTTGAAACTGGTTGACAGCGGTGGAACTGAGTGGATATTTTGAACCACCCTAATATGCATAATGGTGTTGGAATAATCAAACTTCACTTGAAGTTCCATCGTCATCCTCGATTGTTTTTTGCTATAATATCAACAAATGCATGCTTCTGTTTATAATTCTTTGGGATGAGCACTTGAAATAACTAACTAACTAATTACCTTACTAACTAACAAACAACACAAATTTACCGGAGCGTTTTTTCGAGATATTTTTCAACAAAAAATTCAAATGCGTTTTTTGGTACCACAAAACATCTCATCGGTAATTCAATTCATCTTATTCGGATCAGTGCTCGTCCGTATGTTCAACCTGTTTGTTGAACAGATTTTTAAGTATCTCACGAAGCTTTCAGATTCTCTAAAAAAAATGAAAACCCCTTCCTCAATATGCCACAACCATAACGTGTTCACCTTCGCGAAGAACTATTGGAGCAAAACACTAATTCTTTGTGAAGACTACGAAGTTACAAAATGATACAAAGGTGTTGAAAAAAGAATCAACATGAAAAACGTCATCAAAATAGTCTTGTAGCATGCTATAACCCTGTAGTCTGTACAAAGCATACAACATTGATCAAAAAGTTGCTGGAACTTTTTATTCCTTTATTTATTATCCTTAATAAATTAATGCACTTAAATTTAAGTCATTTAAAAAATACATGATTATACATCAAAATCGATATTGTCCCCTTTAAAGTACTCCCCATCGACTCCAACGCCAGTGCTTTATTCAATCCTCGAAACATATTCTTCTATGGCCGTCAGAGCCATCTTTGATTTTTCATGATGTCACCTCGGGTCCTGGAACGCGTTTTTTGACTTGACTGAATAGGAGGTCACAGGGAGGCAAATCACTTAAATTTGGTTGTTGAATGGTGTTCGTTTTGTTTTTAGTCAAAAGTTCACAACTAACGATGGAATTATGTGACGTTACGTTATCGTGGTGCAAGATCCACGACTTGTTTGCCCACAAAGCCGGTCTTTCTTGACGAATTGCTTCACGTTTGCTGTCATAATGTCCAAATAATACTCCATATTGCAGTCTGAAAGGAATTCATGATACACGACATCCTTGTAATCCATAAAAACTGTGAGCATCGCTTTTTCGATTGAAAACGACGTGGTTTTCTCGGTCGCGTTTCGCTCGGTGCTCACCATTCACTCTCTTGATGTCTGGATTTCGTGTCATACTCAAAAATCTACGTCTCGTCTTCAGTAACGATCCGTTTGACGAATGTTGGGTCAGATTTGCCCTTGGAAATCATGTCTTTTGTGACGTCAACGCACCAGATTTGCAGTGACACGTCTTAGGCTCAAATCATTAAACAAAATGTCTTGGGCGGCAATTTCAAACTTCTTCGCCATCTCTTTAATGGTCAATTTGCGGTCTGTGGTCATCCATTTTTTGATTTTGTTGTTGTTTTTCGTCGGTTTTCGATGTCGATGGTCTACCATTATCTCATTACACTAGTTTACAAAATAAATCAAAAGTTAAGAACTTTATAATTCGACTAATGTTTCAAATGTAAAATTTTATGCAGAATTAAAAAATGCCGTCAAAAAAATGAAAGTAGAACAGTTTTTGAGATATGGATAAAAGTTGATATTTTAAAAAATGAACAAAAACACATTTACTTAAAATGGAATATCTCCAACGCGTGTGATCCAATTTCAAATGAAGCAGAATCAAATTGAGCACTGGTTATCTCAACATTTCAATATTGTAGGAGTAATAGTTTTGACGCAATTTATAATTATATATATTTTTTAACGATTTTTTTTTTGAGGTTTGTAAAAAAACTTGTGCTAAACATATGGTTAATACCAAAATAACGAAAACAAAAATATATTGCATGTGTAGCTTAAAACCAAAGAAAAAACGAAGAAAATTAGCGCTCAATAATGAAATTCGGCTGGTTTTTGGAAAAGTGCAGAAATGCGGGAAAAAACAGAAATTCAAAAGAAAAACGCCCATCTTATTAAAACTTAAAAATGATTCAGCTTTGTCGTTTATGCGTCTCTACCTAGAAACCAACAATAGTCACCCTGCATTGATTCGTCCCAAAAGCCTTGATATCGTCGTTCTACTTGCTTCATTTTTGGTGAAGAAATCCAAACGTGAGTTGAGGAAATGGATTTTCAATGACATGTTCACACTTATAGTCATGAAGAGCAAGGAGTTATAAACTATGTACAAGAAATATGGGTAACTTGATAAGTTATTTTGAGATTTAGCCAGGCATGTTTCTCCGGACAAAGCCACCAGATTCTCCGGACAAATTTCAAAATAAAAACGGAACGCAGATTGAAGAGAAGCAGTGAATTTAACCGGTGTCGTAAAAATGTAGACGCCACAATTATAACAAAATATTTTTTGTTGACGTTATTTTGGTATTAATCATATTTTTTTTACAAATGTAAAATTTTTTTTTACAATTTTTTTTACAAATCTCCCAAAAAAAAATCGCAAAAAATTATATATATACTTTCAAATAGCGTCGAAAATATTACTCCTAGAATGTTGCAACGTCCAGAAGATCAGTGTTTAATTTAATTTTGCTTCATTTGATGACAAAATATTTGAAAACACGCGTTGGAGATATTTCATTTTAAGTAAATGCGTTTTTGTTCATTTATAAAAAAAAATCAACTTTTATCCATATCCCGAAAACTGTTCTACTGTAATTGTTTTTGACAGCTTTTCATATTCTGCATAAAATTTCACATTAGAAATGATGATCAGCTTACCGAGTTCATAAATTCTTTAAACTAGTGTAATAAAATTTCTAAAATTATTGAACATTATACATTGTTGATACAGAGTTATTTTATTTCGAAAATTTCCGATTAACATCAGAAGTAGTTTTGATATATTTGTTACAGTTTTACCTTTCTGTTTGGAACAGAATAAGAATGAGTCTCGATCCCAGTACCTTTTCCCCTTATTTTGCCTTTCGTGGTTGGTGAATAGGATTCTATAGGGCACCTAACCGGGTTTACACCACCTACAATAATGAAGCGGAGCTGCCTTCTTGATACTGACAATCTCCGTCACCAAGGTCATAGTCACATACGATGGTCCTAGCCATCACAACCAACCGCACTTTACCAGGACTTTGGACCTGGTTCTCAATAGCGAGCTGTCTTACCCATATACCAGTACTAGCCCATATTAACAATATTAACTTGATAAATGTGTTAAAAGGATATTCGACTCATTTCACAATAACCTGACGGTACTAAAACTTTTGAAAATTTTATTACTAATCATAATAGTTTTAAATAATGCAAAACATTGCTAAAAATATTTCTTATCGATTTATGCATTTTTTAGAAATATAGATTTTTCAGAACGCGCTCGAAATCGATAAAAACAACGTAGTCTATTGCAAACGTAAATTGAATTCTTGAAGCGAAAAAAAAGAAAAGAACACCCATAGTTCTCATAACATATTGAAAATATAGGACAATTTATGGTGCTTGAAGAAATAATAAAAATAATAATATAAACAAGCATTAGTTAAAGAAAAGTTGAGTGAATTTGTTGTTCTTTGATGATGACAGCCAAAAAATTTGGAAAACTACTCATTCTCTAGGCAATCAGTTTAGTTATGGCGAGTTATCAGTAACGTTATGACTTGCAGGTACCATCATTATTGTTACAAAGTATCGTCAGTAACCGTTTTTTCGATCAAAATCAAATTACTGGTAATGAAAATGTGTTCCATGGGTTTCGGTTTATGATCTAATCTAAGCTAATCTCACACTAACGCAGCCAATTTTTGAAAGCATCCTGGAAACTCACGGTTTCTTAAATACATCATTTTTCTTGTCATCGGCCAGGCCAACTGCGTGGTATGTGCCACAGAGAGGGTTCCAAAAAATAGAGCGATTCCAGAAAGATCTAAAATCACTTTTAATCAAGGGAAGGCAAAAAGCGTGGACTTCCCGTACCAAACGCTTGCATGTAGGGTTCAACAGTGTGATAATTTGTACTTTATCGTTGGGAGCATAGATGCTAGAAAGATTAGTTTATGCTCCTTTTGCCTGTGGGTGAACTTTTGGCATTTGAACCAAAAACCTGGCAATAATTGCCAAGGTTATAGCGGCTTATCTCGCTAACTGAAGTTGAGATTGAAATTTAAAATTTACATAATAATAAATTTAGTTGTTGTTATAAAATAGTCTAACAATACAATGCACACTAAGATTCTCTTTCACTCTCATTCCCCACACAACAGGGCATTGCATGAAAAAATTAACCTCACTTTGCACCACGAGAGTATAAGAGATAGCAACAACCGTCGTGTTACCCATCCATGATTTTCATACACGAATTTGTGAACACAAGGTCACCAGTTCCTGTCAAATCTGAGGTGTGACGTCACTGTGAAATGGACCACATTCATATAAAGTTGGTTCTGTTTGGGTTTTCATAGTTGGAAAAATAAAAATGAAGGATGAAATTTGCAGCAAGTCTTTACTTTGCAGCAGATCTTCAAAATGAGTCCTTATCCAGCGAATGATGCCAGGTGTCGCAAGGCCTGCATTTCCTTTTAGGGCCACTAAATTGAAATTATGCTCCATAGGTTTCGGTTTGTGAGTACAAAACAGAGAACACATGTATCTACATGCCTCAATTGCATCATAATGCGTGTTAATAAAGTCATTTGTTAGATTTGTAAATACTCATAGGAGGAAACCTTCTCTAGCTACATCGCTAAAAAAAAAAAATATTAAAAATAGTAGAGATACTTTTGTATCACTGTAGCATTTAACGTGATGAAAAGTTAGACCATAGACATTTCCCGCTAGGATATCTCTGTATTTTAGTATTAATGTGTTTTGTTCTTAAAACGATGCGGGCACATCGCGATAATACTAATTGCTTTCTACGGTCCTCTCAACAAAATGGATTATGATGATCATTATTATCTTCATCGCTTCTATCATTACCGCAATTCAGCCTCAAAAACGTACAGGAATGTAGAACCACTTTCTTTATCTTCTGCTTTGGCAATATGAAGTAGCATGTACATAAAATTAAAGAAGCTTCCCTTACTCCTTTGGAAAGCATTTAACGCAAAAAAAAAAACCAAGGGAGAACCGCTTTCTTGTTACAGTAAAGCAGTCTACGGTATGTTTTGAATCCCTTCATTGTTGTTAAAGCTGAAACACGGAAAATGTGACCAGCCGTTAATAAATTGTAAATTGTTCACATTGATGCTGGAACAGGCGCTGATGAGCTGCTTGCAATCAACTAGCACGAATAAGCACGAACGATTTTTCCTAATCGGTTATTCTAGCTTTCGGTTCTTACTTAGAACTCGAATCGCGTGACCTTATTGTATTCATGTTTTCGGAATCGACTCTTCCCTAACAGCGTGACAGGTTCCTGCGGAATTCTGTCGTAAATTGTGAAACTAACTTCACTCACCGAATTACAGCTTCCTAGCGATTTTTCTAATGAAGAACTGATTTTTATGATTGTAAATCACAACGCTTTCAATTTGACTAGGAAGCTTTCAACTAGCCGTTGTTCCCACAACGGTATAAAGACGAGCATTCGAATTTATACCAGTGCATGCAAAAGCTCGCGCGGTTGAAAGCAACTTTTATTATGAAATATTTCAGCCGTAAAGTTCTCCATAACATGAAACTTGTGAGCAACCTAGAGAGGATTGAACGAGAGGCGACTATTGAGGAATCCAACTTAAAAAAAGAAGAAGACACCGTGGGGTGATAAATCTGACAGCTCCCATGGTAAAGTATAGGACGAAACTTTTAGAATGCTTCAAGAAAATTCAAATGGAATTCTAATTAAAAGTGGATTGTTGTATGATGTAAGAAAAATCCAAAACTTCTCAATAAAGACATTTTCAGCAAAATAAAAATAAAATTAAAATAATACCCCTATTGTGCAGTTTTGGATTTTTCTTACATCATACAACACACCGCTTTTAATTAGAATTTAATTTGAACTTTCCAGAAGCTGTCAGATTTATCAACAATCGGTGTCTTCTTCTTTTTTCAAGTTGGATTCCTCAATAGAAAAACAGTCGGAATGGCATTACAAACTTTATTATGAATCCATAGGTTGAGCTTCAAATTATCATATTAACAAGTTATCAACAAGTTTTCTTCTGAAATAGGGAAACTGCCCCCATATTAATCTCATTGTTCATATATTCATCCTACGATGAATCAAACAATTGGGCAGTTGAAGGATCGGTTTCGTTTTCTAATAATGTTTGCTTACGTTAAATAACTACAACAAACATCACGTTTATATCGTTTTATTTCAAGTAGGATGAATTGCAAAGTGACGAGATTAATATAGGTACATCTCCCCATATCCGTTTCACAATTTTCGCCTCTCTTGCTATTCTAATAAGGTAAAACGTCCATCATATTTTCCACACACATCCTCAGTAGCTGAGCACCAACACATAATGGATGGTTATTAAATATTTAGTTGAAAATTGGAATAACGAACAAACGAAATGAAAAAAATATTCAATAAAAATAATGTTGTAGGGATTCGACTCCAAGAGATCATCACGTCAGCACATTCACCAATTTCCCTATTCAATTACATTCGGGTAAAGCTCGACATCGTTGGTCGTTTATTCCCAGAAAGTTTGAAAAAAACGACTAAAAATAAATTTTTAGCGACCATTTTTGTGAGTGATTTATTTCTTTTTTCGAGTAGTCTTCAATAGAAATAAAAAAATCTGACAAACCTGCCTTCGACTCTATCGCAGATTTTTTTTATTGAATAAAGATGAATTTCTGTCTGTCTGTCTGACCCTTATAGACTCTGAAATTACTGAACCGATCGGCGTGAAAATGTTTATGCAGGGGTTTTTGGGACCGAGGAAGGTTATGATAGTTCGAAACCCCTCCCGACTCTAGAAAGGAGGGCTCCCATGCAAATGAAAATTTGGCATGTGAGGGTTTTGGGAGGCAAGATTTTTTTTTTATTTCTTTATTATCGAGATTTTCAGCCCTGGGTTCATCTCCCGTCGTAGTCACTCAAATACCTTTTGGGTATTTTCATAACTTGTCCGGGGGTGAGATTCGAACTCGTGACTTTGGATGTTAACCACTACACCGGAATCGCCCTCTAGGCAGGAAATGTTTCTATAGTGGTCCGAGACCCCTCCCCTATCAGAAATAGATGACTCTCATACAAATGAGACATTTATTTTTGCATAACTCAAGAACTAATCAAGCAAATGGAACCAAATTTGGCATGGGCGAGTGTTTGAAGGCAAGAAATGTTTTTCTGGTGGTTTGAGACCCCTCCTCTCTCTGGGCAGGGGGGACTCCCATACAAATGAAACATACATTTTAACCAAACCTGAGGACTATCGGTACTGCTATGCAAATTTGTATGCAGGGGTTTTTGGGGCCGGGAAAGGATCTTATGATAGTTCGAGATGTGTCCCTCCTCTGGAAGAGGAGGCTACAAGTGAAATACCAATTTCAGCATAACTCGAGAATTAATCAAGCAAATGGAACCAATTTTGGCATGTAGGGGTTTTCGGAGGAAACAAATGTTTCTATGTAGGTTCGAGACCCCTTCCCTATCAGAAAGGGATGGCTCTCATACAAATGAAACAGATTTTTTTTTTTTCTCATAACTCGAGAACTAATCTAGCTAATGGAACCAAATTTGGCATGTGGTGTTTTTTGAAGGCAAGAAATTTGTCTACGGTAGTTAGAAACCCCTCTCCTCTTAGGAAGGGGGGGGGGGGGTTCTCATACAAATGTAACCCTACTGTTCTGAACATCTGCATGCAGGGGTTTTTGGCGCCGGAGAAGATTCTCAGGATGGATCGAGATTCCTCCCTCATCTGGAAGGGGGGTTCCCATACAAATAAAACACAAATTTCGGTCAAATTCGAGTACGAATCAAGTAAATGGAATAAGTTTTGCCGTATGGGGGTGTTTGAAAATAAGATTTTTTTTATGGTGTTTCGAAACCCCTCCTTTATCTGGAAGGGATGGCTTTCATGGCATCATTTCTGCAAAACTCAAGACCTAATCAGGCAAATGGAACCAAATTTGTCATGTGGATGTTTTTGAAGGCAAAAAATGTTTCTATTGTTGTTTGAGACCCTTCTGCTCTTTGGAAGGGGGGCTCTCATACAAATGAAACACAAATTTCAACCAAACACGAGAATTATCTCTACTGTTATGAAAATTTATATGTAGGAGTTTTTGGGCCCGGAGAAGCTTCTTGTGTTGGTTCGAAACTTCCCCGTCTGGAATAAGGGGAGGGAGGGCTCCCATACAAATTAAACACGAATGTTTGCATAACTCTAATCAAGCAAATGGAACCAAAATTGGCATGTGAGGGTTCTTAGAGGTAGGATTTTTTTTGAAGATAAATGTTTTGTCCACACGCAAAAATAGTCGCAGTAGAAACTACCATTTCGAGGGTTAAATTAAGCTCAATCAACAACAATTTTCAGCTGACTATAAATGCGTTTGATTTTACCATGCCTGCGATAAGATCAACCATGTTGTGGTTGATATAAATATGAGGCTATCAAATATACCACAAACGTTGAATGTTTTACCAACAATCAATATGAAACTAGTGATTTGAAATTAGTTCACTGTTGTAGAACCCCTTGGTCCAAAGTACACCTTGAAGCTAGCACCTTGTTGTACATATTCGCGCCTTTTTTTGATTTGCTGTGTGATTTTGACAGAATATTTGAGAGTGTGTTCGTGTGAGTTCATTATTAGGGGCGCATTATTAAGCTTGGGACCGAGCTTGGGACCGATGTGCTAGTACTGACTGAGGCAAGAAAAAAATCGTATTTGTTGGGGACCTACTGGTCTTAGAGTTAGTCTACGGTTTTAATATAAACGTAGTAAATTTGACTGAAATTTCATGGTAGATTTAAAGATAGGCATAGTCGGGTGAAATGGTAGTTTTTACTACAAGATTTTTTCCTGTGTATGAAATGCTTCTACACAGAAAGAAAACCGGTAGAAACCGCTGCAAAGGTTAAATTAAAAAACACAAACCTTCGTAATTTTGCAGAATACACACATAAGCATATTATACACATTAGCAAACGAAATTATTTTAAACAAATTGTTGCCGAAAAATAAACCATAAACGCGACAGTTCTATTAAATATTTATCCATTTAGTTGCTTGCGTAGCAGGGCAGCACTGATAAAAACTTCACGCAAATACATTAATTGTTATGTTATATATTCTCCGTGCGAGGAGTAACGATTATGATGTAGAAGGAGATGTTCGCTCATCACCATGAGGCACCAAGAGTGAACAACAATGTTTTTGGCTAGAATGAAAGATATGAAGAGAAAGTTTTGATAGTTCCGCTAGTGTGCGGCAGGCTTGGAAATATGACAGATGTTTTTTAGGGAAATTGAGCGAAAAGGGCATGTGTACAGTGGTACTCGAACCAACGACATTTTTGCCTAACATCCCACTGCGGGGTAGGTCGAAGCACGGACTAAGTCCGCCACTTCAACAGGCAAAAATGACCGGTTGGAAGACGCTCATGTACCACTGTGGCTTGTATAGTTATTCTAGCGATCTATTGTGTGCACTCTGTTTACCGATGCGCACATGGGAGAGGAACTCTCTCCTTTTTTGGGTTTGTTTTGACGATCACTAATCTCTTCACGCAAATGTTCAGCGCCTCTATCCAACAGTGTCAAAAAATCATCACTTTAAAAACAAGTGATGTAGAAAAAACTAATTGTTCTCCTTGACAGTTTGATCTGTTTAGTGGAATATCTGTAACTAGAAATGAGAAGAAAAAATAGTATGTTCCATTTAATTCCAAATATCTTTGCTTATCTTGACAGATTCGAGTCGAGTTATTAGTACGAGACACTGAAGAAGTCTGCACATTGTAGACGAAACACGCGTATCTGTCAAGATAAGCAAAAGTAGTTGGAATTAAATGGAGATTACTAATTTTTATTTTCATTTCTAGTTAATTGTTCTCCTTGAAATTTGTTTTTGAGTGCAATTATTTTAGTCGTTCCATTTGCTATTGTTGTAGTACTTTTCCAAATAACACACATTTGACCAATTAGATGACCAACCGGACATTCGACCTTGCACATTTGTCACTTATAATGTAGACATTTATTTGTCATTACATACTCCCAATAAAAACTCGGGTTCATGTCTTCACTGCGAATAAATGATTGAATGGGTTTCCATCACTGATAAAAATTGTATTTGTAACCACACATACTTTCTATGTTTTTATATTTGTCACATAAACTTCATATGTGTTTTTCAAGGGTTCTGCTTATGTGTGAACAAATGAATATTATGTGGAATTTTACATGGATTTTTGGCATTAAATATGTGTGGATTTTTACCAGTGATTTTATTCTCACGTTGAAGGTAAGTAGACAACTGAAAACAGCCTATATTTTACTTTACTAGAACATATGAAAGCCGCCAGCCAAAAATAACGATGATATGAATAAAATAATATCATCTACAGATTTGAATGAACCACATACACCCTATATGCAACCTGAAAAGCAGTTCAAAATACTGCATATTTGACGCTTCTTCTTTTGCTCATTTGCAACTGTCAACAATCAGAATCTGATCAAAGAGTCGACGATGTTGCTTTTTGCGTGGTTTCGATAGGTTGAATGTGCAGACTACAGACAAAGCAGATACGGGGCAATTTTGGTAGAAACTCTATCTATCAGAAACATGAATTTTTAGAATCCGTTTGAGAGGGGTTTTTCAAGGATCAGTGAGTGGTCTGAAGTTGTAAGAAGGCTTCAACTTCGATGGGCTATGATACAAATTTTATTGTTCAAACGATTTACCACAGAGAACAGCCATCCAAGCTGGAGTTCCCATCCTGTTTAAATTTCTGTAACTGCCATTTTATAATTACAGCTCGTTTCCGTTAGTTTTAGTGAATCGTATGTTGATGGCGCCACTATCCCCCCCCCCCCCCCCTTGAGATTTGATAGCCTGTCAATTTTAGTTTGGTGAAACATAGACTAGGCAGCGTTGTTTTTCCAACGGTTTGCTTTTAAAAGATTACACAGTAAATTGGAGAAAATATGTTCGAGCCTGGATGTCTGTTCTCTGTGGATTTACCTTAAAGGTAATATACAAAATCAAAGATGTTATAACTTTACTCTTGTAAATCAAGGAGTATTTCGAAGAAGACGGCGATTTTTTAAATTTCTGGTTGTTGCATCAGAATTGTCAACATAATTCTATGTTTGAAGTTATAAATATTGCAGTACAATCTGACCATTCAAATGTATTGATGTCATCCCGAGTAAAAGTCATCATAAAGATAGCAATTCAAAAACTAATTATGATGTCAAATCAAATGGAAATTAATATTTGTTTTCACCAACGATCGTTTGAGATCAAATTAAGCTTAATTGCTATTATCTTGGGTTTAGTTTCCATAGCGAAAAACAGAACTGTTTTCAGTTCTTTGCCGATCATTAAGTGGAATATTCATTTTGCTATCAACAGAAAAAATGTACAGTGAATTGACTTTTCAGTTTACTTTCACTGATAGCACAGGAACTAATTTTGGGCTTCAATTTTGATCTTTTAACAGTTTAAACAATCAAAATGACAGCACCAGTATTCATCATTATAAGCAACATCACTTAATTAGTTTTCAATTTAATTTCAGAATCTTCTCGGGAAATGTATTGCAATAAATTGTTTCAATTCACTATTCAGTACGATAATAAGATTGACATCTACAAACCTATCTAGTATGGTCTTTCCTGTTTCTCAATTTTCAGTTACCTTCAAACACCAAGACTAAATTCCATATTCTTATCATACAGTTTATTTTAATGACCAGACCTAAATCTACTATTTACAACGGAAAAGATTGATTAAAACAATTCGACCGCCTATCACAATGTTCTTTGTATTCTGTTAATAATTTTGCACAGTCTGCAATTATTCCTAAAATGAATGAAGTGGTTGCTCGATAAAAGACCCAATTCTGCGATCTTCCTGCGCGGTTTCACGAAATTATACACTGGGCACAAGCTAATGTCGTATGTTCGATGATGATGATGAACACTTTCACTGAACCGCGTACATATCATTTGCATGATAAGCATGTCCTCCGTAATTGGCCACGTTAAACAGTCTCTGATAGCTCCCATCCATCTGGGCGGTAGTAACTGGAAGGACTGGCATCATCATATCCCTAGAACGATGTGTATAGAAAGAGAAAGAAACATTAATGTTAACAAAGCGTTTAGTAATCTTCGGAAGATGCGGTGCTTCTGAATATAAAGTCATTCATCCCGAATACAGCGAAAAAGGAAAATCAAGAAGTGGCCATTGAATTGATGATTATTAGCCACAACAAAGCGTGCTCTCAGCTTCATCCATCGTTTTAGCTTTACGACGTAAAACAATATTTGTGGTTATAGCATGAGACATAATATTACATTTCTGAATGGGTTCCAAACATGCACAACAAATCAATGAAACAAATGTGTGGATGAAAGCACCTCAAGGATGCATAAGGAAGAACATGTACCGTTTTCGTTTAATTTTTGAGATATAGCACGTGTATAGACTATTCTTCAAAAAAGCACATGTGTAGAGTTACACAATGTTTCACAGTTGGGTGTGATTTTTACAATAGGAACAGAGGCAAGCCAAATTGAAGTATATTGAAATAAAAAAAAAACCTAAATAATTACAAACACATGTTGCATGTAACGCTACTCACGGCCTTGCTTGTGGTGTCCTGTCCCGTTGTCGCCTATTTTTGAACCAGTTAGACACTTGTGTCAGCGTGAGTCCAGTTTTCTTGGCAAGTGTTTTTTTCTCATCTGGTGTTGGATATCTATTTCTTGTGTAGCAATCCTTCAGGGCATTACGGCTTTTCTCCTTAAAACAGTAAACCGTCTCCTCGCCATCCCAAATCGTTTTAGGTAGAGGATATTTCTTGCGCAATCTGTACTTATCTACTGCACCGAGTGGCCTTCCTCTCACTTTCTCTGCTTCGCGGTAGTGCGCTTTGAACCACAAATTTTGAAGATCCGGGTGAAACTTAGGAGAGTAGAAGTGCGACTCTAATAGTGCATACAACTCGTGAAAAGCACCACGATGATACGCCACTAAACATCTAGCTCTAAGCAAACTTTCGTTGCTACTGATTAGATCGTTCTGAGGAATACTCCAAAGGAACGTCGCTAATTTCTCTACATCACCTTGTTGCTGCAGTGCTTCACACATGCACTGGATTTGTTCCGGGCTAAAGCTCAAAATTTTCCGATCCACTTCATTGTTATTTAATTGAGGTGTGATATTTTGAAGAAATGCAGCATTGTTGGTACCATCACGTGCATTCGTTGGCTGTAGTTCATTCGCCACCTTACCTACAGGATGAAACAAGCGTTCGTAAATCTTTCATTTCAGCTAGCGATTTGTACTGACCTGTGTAGTAGGCCACCTCAGATTGCGACTGAACTTTAATAGGATATACATTTTCATTATACTTCCGCTCGTAGTCCTTGTCTGTGAACTCTTGTAGTTTCTCCGAGAAAAATAATGTTTTCATAGAGCTGGTAACGTCTCGATAGCCTGTTGAAGAAGTAGGTGATATCTAATTAGAAACATGGATCCTTAGTACAAAAACATTAACAAAAATAAAAAAGTTTTCTAATTCATGTTTTTCACGTTAATGAAGCGTCACATAACACTCCGAATGTCGAGCAAATTGTCGGTCGAACAGTTTTACGTCAGAGTAAGTAGGTAGTTAAAAATTTTCAAACTTATATACATTTTATTCATGTGATATAACGCTGGAAGTCACGTGGAATATCGTCTAAATCATTGCCAAATTTAGTGTTAGTTAGGTGGGTGTGAGATGCAGATCAATTTCAAACTATTTTTCTTATATGTTAAATACTTATTACTATTGTGTCTCAGCTTTAACCTTCATTCAGACGTTATTCGGTGTACAATAAGTATAGAAAATAAATTTTAATACGGAGTGCTACAGTTTTGAAGGTCTTTCAATTGTATAACATGCTCAAAACAATTTGCTATGGTTTGGTCCAGTAAGTGGGAACCTGAACAAAATTTCGATCGTGATAAAAATTTCAATCAAAATGTCTTCTAAAACAATACTAATGCACTCCTTATTACAACCCGTAACGCTGGTAGATCACCTTTTTGATGTGCGTTACGGGATATAAGATCTACCACCGAGCTCTAGTCCAAATTAATTCAAACTGAAGAACATATTTGTTTTTGAACAAATATCGGTCCTTATTACAAGTTATGTCTTGTGACAATACTCGAATTGAGCCACCGAGGATCAGCTTGAAACAAAGAAAACATGGTGAGTCATAATTTATGTGGATTCTAATTTTCTAGATTTGATGTTATATAGTCTTAAGTGGTTAGAAATAGGATTCTTATGCATAGTCAGTATCGGAGTCATTGTTTGTTTTCTTTGTAATAAATCCGGCTTTTGCTGATAAGTGAGAGTACTCTTTCAATAAATTTCAATAAAGAGAAACTTTCAATAGAAAGAAACTTTAAATAAATCTTGATTCATTGCCTACAACACAACCAGTGACAACTGTAAAAGCAACGAATAGTTTATCATTCCTCAAAAGTGATGAAGTAACTCTACATGCAATGAACAAAGGATACAGGATACACACTTAGAACATTTTACAGAGTTCGGTAATTTTTTAACGGACTTTCAACAGCTGAACTTTCGGTAATCCGATTTAACGGATTTCGGTTCCGATTTAACTTCGTCCCATTCGATGGATTTATTACTAAATGCAGTCTTTGTACAGTTTTTTTTTAACTTTTTGTGAATTAAGGCATTGCTAGCTGTATTCGCTTTACATAACACAATATTTAACAAAACAAACTAAAATAAAACTGCTTCGAAACACTTAAGTGATGTTCATTTACGATTTACAAGCCATTCAATAATGAAAACATTATAATTCACAATATGATTTTGTTCCTTCGTTATTGATACAACAGGCCATATTTGGGAACATACAAAAAAATATGTCCCCAACATTGGGTCTACCTTATTTTTTGTAAAATCATTGTTATTTTATTATTTTACTTATGTGAACAGTTTGTTATGTATAACTATTTTCTGCACATCCAGATTGCATTATTTGCTTAATCAATTCAATTAAACCAAATTTAGATCACTTGAAGATCGAGTAGATCATCTGTTCAGTTTAACCAGTCAAACCATGATGCCCCAAAAATTCAAGAAATCGAAAATTTCGCGGAAGTGAACAACTATAAGTTCTCTAATTGTTATGTTTTTGTATTTTCCATGCGTGGAGTAACGATTATGATGTAGAAGGAGATGTTCGCTCTTCACCATGAGGCACCAAGAGTAGACAGTGATGTTTGCTGGAATGAAAGATATGAAGAGAAAGTGTTGAAAGTTCCGTCAGTGTACGGTAGGTTGAAAATAGAATAGAAGTATTGAAAATTGATTGAAAGGGCATGGGTAAAGTAGTACTCGAACCACGGACATCACCCTTTGCCTAACATCCCACTGCGTGGTAGGTCAAGGCACGGACGAATCCGCCACCTCAACAGCATGTTGCAAAGTAGAGTGCCTCCTTACTAGTGACCATAAAATAATATCTACGTATCCCTTGAGTGATTTTTTTGTTATTCCCCTTTTTGTTATTCATTTAGGCTGAGTTTTTTTTCAGGTCATTTATTTGTACAGGCTCAATCTAATTAACTTTATAGAGCCAAATTTTCATATTTATATACATCAATTATCTTAAAACTAACGTTAAGGGGATAGCATCCAAGTAACACTTCAAATGCAAATTGGTTTTATTCATGTTTTATGATAGTTTTATCAAAGCATTATGGAGATCATCTGGTTTTATCAGGGCATTTTCAAAGTTAAAGTGGTTTTAATTGATTAACAGTTTTTAAGCGTGATTAAAGAACACTTGAAGAAACCTCCATAAAACTACATCATTTATAAGTGTTATTCACCTTATAAGTAATTTTATGAGATACTTGATTCCCCTCTCAGGACATCGTTTCGCAACTTTCATAAAACCTGATAAAAGTTTTGAAAAAGTTTTATGACATTCTTCTTTAAGATGAATGTATCTTGAAATGATGCCATAAAACGCTCTTAGAACCATTTGAGTCTGAATAAGAGCACATACTTTTGAGAAAGAACATTATGTGAAAAATAAACAAACTGAACAATGGACGCCCATAAAATAGTGGATCGTTCAAGCGGAAATTCAATAAAAACCTATCCAATATATGGAATCCTCCTTCATCTCAGCCAACAACGACAATTTTTTTTTTACCATCGCTAGCTTCCATTGGATTCGCAGCTTACTGAGACTAACTTATCAGAAGGGTCTATGCGTTATGCGATCTATGCAATGTGTCGACAGTTGAAAACCGATAATCATAACTCATGATAATTGATTTTATGCCAGTTGTGCAAGTTAAGCCTAACGTCCCAGGTAGTGCGTTATATGGCGCACCACCGTGGAAATACAGCGCAGTTCTTTCGACGTAAGGTTTAACGTGCACTACGATAGTAAAATATTATGTTAATGTTAAATTCTCCCGAGTCGTGCATTTCAGTTCACAATAGGCTACAAAATATTTATACTCGTTGCATGTAAAAATCTGAGCAAAAATCGATTTTAACCATGATCTATACGTTAAATCTAAAGTCGGAAGTAGTGCACTGGAATCGCTCTGTGATCCACTACACAGCGTACTACTTCCGACGTTAGGTTTAGCGTATAGATCAAGCGAAAAATCATTTTTCGCTTAACTGATGTTTCAGCTATCGATGCAATAGTATATTATTCTTCCCAAAACTTTTGTTAGCATATTCAAGTTAGAGTTGTTATTGTTTTTTTTTTGGTTTTTTCTTGACTTACGCTGGTGATTAAAAACAATAAATTATAAGCTGTAATTATGACTAAGAACAACAATTATGCATAGGCACTTTTGATTTGAACGTTTACATTTTCTTTGTTTATGATGTGCCTTCTTCACACTGATTTTATGGCTATCTTACGTAAGACTTGTTTACCTTGAGCAATTCAAACAAGTTTTATTCAAGCGTAACCCATCTTTTTCAAGAATAGAACAAATAAAGATGAACTTGTCGCGCTCCTCAAAAAATCTTGTTAGTCTTGTGCAAACAATATAAGTTTTATTTGCGTTTTATGGTAGTTTTAGATAAAACCATTGAAAAAATGGCGAGCGTGGCTATTCTGGATTCCCTCGGAATGGTAGCCATCTACATAAATATGCACCAAACTTTAGTTTTTTCAATGCTACGAACAAACAATGCTGTTTAAAATACATTTTGAAACTTAAAATGTATTGTAGACACAATTTATTCAAGTTCTAACAATTGTCACCTTATTGTTGTATTTAAAACTATTTTTTTATTTTTTAAATAAGTCAATTTTCTAGCAATAATAGCGCATTAAAATTTTCGAACTTTTATGTTATAAAACACCAATAAATTGAATGTCGCATGAAAAATTTATCAATTGCCGGCAAAAAACAGATACATTTATGGCCAATTTTACAATTAATTTACATATGTATCTACTTTGAAGAAGAAATATCTTATGTATATGAATATATTTTTTTTTTTAGTAGCTGCCACTCAACTATAAACAAAAAAAAATAGTCCCCATTCAGCAGAACGAATCGAAAAATGGAATCTCCGAAACATATTTGTGACGGACTGGAAGTGTTCTTAAAGAGGAAAATCATAGTTTTAAGCATGTCTTGAGTGTCATTACAAGTATGTACATCGGTACATAACAATCAAGTTTTAAGCGAACCTTTGGTACAAACTATCAAGTTTTAAGCGAACCTTGGGAAATAGTCTTGAGAACCTTCTGAAGTATGGGCCTTTTGGAACTTATGAGGGTTTTGTGGCTGTTTTATCGATGTTATGTAGAATATCTAGTTTTATACGTGGATTTATCAAATGAGTCTTGAAAACTTCTTCAAGTGTCCCTTAAAATTGAATTTGTTACTTGGGAACCGATTACTCGCGGCCGTCTTGAGGTTAGACTGAGTATTGAAAAAGTAACTTTCGATAGAGCCCCCTGTAAAGAATAAAAACAATATTCTGCTGAAGTCCGTACAATGCAGAAATAAGCGTGGTAATCAACGATTTGCAAAAAAAAGTAATGGAAAACGGAAAATACTATTTGCTTACTTTCTCTAATTTTAAATAGTTGTTTTCAGATGTTCGTATTTTATCATGAACAATTCAATCTTTTTCGACTGATTTTTTAATTTTTTTAAAATGATTTTAGGAAGTCGAATGACATTTGAAATGATTAAGTTTCCTGAGAATTTTACTTGAAGTTGGATTGTTTTCGATAAAGTGTAATTGGTACACAATTTGTATTTTTTAAATATTGTCCAAATATAACTCTTCGCCCACTCAATAACGGCAAACATACTTTTGCAAATCAAAATGTATATACGATCCGTAAAAAATTGAAAGTAATCCCATAAAAATCGCATTTATGACCCATAAGACTCTGATAGAATAGAAAAATGGATATGATACATAAAATTCATTAATGTTATTTATACTTTATAAATAATTTAGCAATAAAATTCAAAAAATATAATGATGTATATCCAAGACGAAAATATTTAAGATGGATAAAATTGGATGGATTCCCCATTACCCCCTTGCAAATGATCCTTGACAAATTTACGTACGTACGTCACCAATCCCTCTGAGAAAGAAAAAATCAAATTTATAAATAATGATACTCCATCGTTAGCCATCGAATAGTGATAGTGATAGCAATAAATCACAAAATTATCCCTATTTGTTTATCTGCACTGGTCATTCCGAAAATGTTCGTAGTTTCGGATTCCAAGGTGGGAGTACTGGGGTAAGCACCATTCCAGGGATGGCGGACAACATATTTTTAGATGCAAAACATGGCTTGCGACATATTCAAACTTCATGGCTTTGCAGAACTAGGTCTTCTGAGGACATTCTGTGGATTTTTGACCATACTGACCACTTGCGGGATTCGAGCTCCTCAGGAAAAGTGGCCATACTCAAACCTGGTTCGGACATATCAAATTCCATGATTTTGTAAAACTATGTTTTCGGAGGAAGTTCTTAGAATTTTTACCAATACTGGCCACTTGGGATAGCCCTGCATGATTCTGAGTTCCTCAGGGAAAGTTGCCTTATTCAAATTATCATCAAACCAGGCTTGCGACATATCCAACATTATAATTTTGCAAAACTAGGTTTTCGGAAGACATTCTGAAGATTTCTGAGCATACAAGCCCTGTTGGGATAACCCTTGTAAAATAGATCAACAGTAACTTTTGTGTAGAACAATATATGCTCATGATCCATATATAGTAGTATATATATATATATATATATATATATATATATATATATATATATATATATATATATATATATATATATATATATATATATATATATATATATATATATATATATATATATATTGTATTACACAAAAGTTAATTTAAGTTAATTT
This sequence comes from Aedes japonicus, assembly GCA_034211315.2. Taxonomy (NCBI): domain Eukaryota; kingdom Metazoa; phylum Arthropoda; class Insecta; order Diptera; family Culicidae; genus Aedes; species Aedes japonicus. Next base: position 37,231 of record JASCZW010007136.1, on the reverse strand, counting down.
TATAAAAATTGTTCCATTAATCCTTAATGACATTTCAAAATATATTGCTAACAATTGTGAAAATGAGGGCATAATTTATTGATAAAACCTATAATTTTAATTGCACAAATTTGGTTTGCAATGGTCCAGGCATTTTTAGAAGTTCATGATTCAAAAGCTACATCCTGATGTTTTAGAAAGTTTAAGGATAGAATTGAACCTTTTACGGATCATTTCCAATATGTTTTCGGATACTCCGTACAATTTTGTCGATAATCTAGATATACACTCAGAAGCAAAAAAAAAGCCGAGCAAAATTTTGCTTCCAAAATACGCGTTGTTCAACCTTCTGTAACTTTGTCAATTATCAATATTTTGACTGAAATTTTGACAACACTATGACTAATGTATACACCTTATGTGTCCAAAATGCTGAGGTGAATAAATCTTATTAATAAGGCCCAAACCTGTATGATGACAACGCCTCGATTTTGTTTTTGCATCGATAGTTCAGCATGGTAAATATCGGGTGAAAGCGAGAAATACTCATGTTGGAGCATCAACTTTGACGCCAGCTGTAGTCCAAACAACTTGATGAAAACAGTTCAAATTTTGTCCACATTAATTTCTGTACTATTTCAAGCCATGGAGAAATTTTTAATATCCTACCTAAATTTTTCACAGAAATACGGATTTTTGAAATTGGTCAAATTGTCAAAATTGACTTTTTTCACATATGTTATGATAACATCAAAGTTATAAGCTTCATCAACATTTTGGTCACATAAGGTGTATACATTAGTTATAGTGTTGTCAAAATTTCAGCCAAATATATTGACAATTGACAAAGTTACAGAAGGTTGAACAACGCGTATTTTGGAAGCAAAATTTTGCTCGGCTTTTTTTTTGCTACTGAGTGTATAATGATACATTTTTGGCATGTATCGATATATAATGATACATTTTTAGCATTTAATTGCTAAATATAGAATATGAATTACATTGATGAATTTCATTGACCTTTTCAATTTCTGTTAAATATTTTCATCAAAGTCTTATAGATCATGAACGCGTTATTTATAGAACGACTTTCAATTTTTTATGGATCATTAATCAATTTAAAGGTACAAACCTTAGGCTGCGCGCCATAAAACGCTATGTGTTTCAAGCAATTTAGCAAAAAAGGATCCTGCTTCTGAAAACACATACTATTTGAACCCAACAAGAAAACAAAAAATGGCAGCAAGAAAACTAAAAATTGTTGCAAGAAAACAAAAAAATATGGACGAACTCCATGGCTTGCTATAATAATGATACAAATTCGAGCTGTTACAAACTTACAGTTATAACACAAATCATCAAACAGTATGGTAACAGTAGAAAATAAACAAAAAGCTTGTTTTCCCCAGGGGGTGTGACGCATCTAGATCTCAATCTTACGTGGGTGACCAATTTTATGCTTGCTAAATAAATTTTTGGAAAATTTTGTTCCATCTCTCGGGTCTACTATATTTCCATATGATACCTAGTTTGCAGGAATTCATCAAAATCATCATCAATCTACTTGTTATCTCCTAACCGAGTACGCGTCACGAAACAGCAGAGTGAAAATTTTGCTCAAATTCAGATAGAGTAGACACCATTAGCATTCCCAAACAATCTGAAACAAATTGTGCCTTGTCAGTACCAATTCATTTCAAATGGTTATAGGCTGAACATACTGCTGAAGATTTTTACATGCAGTAAACGAAATACGTGTGTGTTAAAGTAATTACAAACATAGTGCAACCAAAAGTTAGAGAAAGTAAAGTGAACAGTGATTAGAATATTTCACTAAAGCACTCAAACAATTTCAAAATTTGACCTCCTTTGAGCATGATAGAGTAGTTTTAAAAATGTGTATTAGTTTAATAAGCAATATTTATCAGCTTCGCTCCTACTTATTAAAGCATACTACATAAGTACTTAAGTACTGAACTATACTGCAAGGTGCGGAATCAAAATCGAATTAAAAAGAGTCATATGATCAACACTTCATAAAGAAAATACCCAAAAGTAGCTGTTCCAAAAGAAGCTATGAATTGAATTGTGAGTAAAATACTAACAAAGCTAAGACTCTTTCTGGAATCTTCTATCGAAACACACACATACACTTCTTTCTGTGGATATCTCTTCAGGTTGAACTATTCTATTATCAAAAGCTAATGTTTATTGCTAATGTTGGGATTATACAATTCCGTCGGCCATAACTATTCACTTTCCGATGGTATGCGCCGTAAATTATATCGCAACATTTATGATCACTAATCGAGTTTAATGCAATCTATCTTAATTCCGTCATATATACTAGATTAAAAAGTATCTTAAAATCCTCTATTCATATACCGAACACTGTTTCTACTTGGGAAAAGTAAAGTTTTAATTTAAACTTCAATTATTTATTTTAGGTAATCATCTACTCTGCAATAGAGTGCCATGAATCGACCTTTAATGGTACTGGATTATAGGGAAGCTACCACAGTTTCGTAGATATTACGTATGACCTTACAGTATAAACTAAGTTTCATCCCGAAAGAAGAAGTGGCCAGAGAGGTATACACCACGTTTACCAATCTAAATGATTTGAAGACACACTGGGAGCGTAATAGCGTTAAGCACTAACATACATTATGTTCTTAACTCTCAGATTTTCAGACGTATCCTAGTTCACTACAGAGCCACCTCATAGTCTCTTAAACACTTTGGTAATTCGAGTTTTTTCCGGGCTGCGTCAAAGCTCAGGACTTTAACTTCAATGGTAGGAATGTGATTAGGTACGTTAGTACGAAGTTAGTTCTTGTTACAGGATTAGGGAAGTTTCACCCAATGCTGTAAATAATCATATTTCGTTCATTTGGATGAATTTACCATTAACTTGTTTCAGAAGCTGAATTTATGAATATGATAAAATTTCTTTGACTTATTATACAACTCTATCTAATAGTGCATTTCCATAAATGGTATACAGAAAATGTTATATTCGCAGTCATATTCAACTGATATTCAATCATGGATATCATTTGAGTATTCCGATTTTGTGCTCTACCGTCGTAGGTTTTAAAATAAGAACAATACATTGTGATATTTATAAAAATAATCATGAACAACAATTTCATCATACCTGATATTTGAAATATCAGATCATGGAACAAGTTATCGACGAATGAATCGCATTACCTAACCCATCGTTTAAAGTGGGTTGATTCGAATATCTAGAACCCCATATCGAGAAATTTAGTTTGACAATACGAAATAGATAAAATTTATTTTAGAAGTCATGTGCTGTATCCCGTTGATAGCTTTACCTTAATAGCAAAGTAAAACAATTAACAGTTGTAAGGAATTAACTGCCATTGCAAATTTATAATTCTGCGCGGGTCTTATTCTGCGATAAAATCAAGTATATACATATTTTTTTATATAACTGATTTGAAATAATAACAATAATACTACTTCATTATATTTATCAGGTTAAATGCAATATCCTCATACACAACAATTTAGAACGCAAATTGTACAATCCCACACTTTGTTGTTCAAATCAAGATCACAGTAATTCCACCTTCTCTCGCACATTTTCTTCATTTCATAATTTTCTTTAACGCCATATTTTTGACAACTAATCAAATCACGATCTCCGGTAACTTCACAAGAGGTGTACAATTTCTCATATGCTGACGTTCGTTGTATTGACGGTTGTTTCATTTAGACTAAACACAATCTCCGATTTCAAGAGACTAAAAATCTTTCGTCACTTCAAATGAATGTCTGACACTGCAACATTTGTTACTAACCATTCTGTGACAAATATAAACTTTGATTCGTTCCAAAGTTAGCCAAAGATTGATTCACGCCGTCCGATCCTGTTGAATTGGAGTCCAAATCAGCCAACGGAGATAATCCTGAGGTATCCATTGAAATTTGTAGAAATATCCGTATCCTATATATTGTCACCACACTGCTTATTGTTTAACTAACTTGAATTACACATATCCACTTTGCAGAAACCGATCACTTTACATCTGCTGCGTTCGAGTCCCTGGCTCAAACTGAACTGATTCAAACGACGCCTTCATTCATAAACATACAAACAGTTCTTTTGCTCTCCCGAATTCTCCCTTTGCCGTCTCAAATTAACTGAACGCACCTTTTTCCCACTTCTGCTTAACAGAAAATCGTTGTCAACGAAATCATGTCGTCTTTACCGTTCAGTGTGCAGAAAACATATCTCATCATTGAACAAGTAAACAAATTTGAAAAAGGAGAGCATTGGTTGATAATAAATTTCAATAGCTACAGGATCAACTAACTGGAAGCAGGGATATGGACGGCAAAAATCGTAAAATAGAGCGATTATGCTGCGCATTGCACATTCTTATGCTGTTGTCAAGGGCAACGGGATACAGCACATGACGGAGGGTAGCTACGCTCCGCCTACTGTTTGCTTTTCCTGCATAGAATTGTGCTTACAAGCATGTTTAACTAGGCGCTGCAAAATACTGGGATTATGATGTTGAAAGAATGAATGAATGATTTACTGTTTGCTGAAAATAAACACTGCTCTTCAGTATATTGGTTTTTATTATGCGCTATTTTACTAATCAATTACAGTGCAGTCACAAATTTTATGAACCCAATTACGTTGTGAATAAAAATTTAATTGTTCATTGGTTGATAATTTGAACCATTCGTCAAGAACAACGATTTCATACCCCAGAAAAGCAACCTGGTGTCTGAAAGTATTTAAGTTGAGGCACTGATGAAGTCGGTTATAAGGGAATTTAAAGGGAATAATTCAACGCACGGTATTGATTAAGAATTTCGAACATATTGTAGACTCGTATTTATATGGGCCCTCAATTTTTTTTCGATAAACGCTGAGATTGGGATTTTGACAGTTGGATACTGTAATAATTAGCGGTAATGTTTACCACAGATCTCAAAAATCTGCTTTGACCTTCATCTGAAAGCCGTTTTTGCTAAAAGATACCTTCAAAATACGTTCAAATAAAAAACTGTTTAAATTATGACTTTTCAAAATAATTTGGAATCGTTTATACTGATTAACTCTAAGTTTTTCGAAGTATTGTCTACGAAATATATATTAGGGCATTGCGCATCATACTGGACTGGTTTCATCACGGAGAAGAGCAGAATGATGACATATTTTGGTCCAACAAAAAATGATTGAACAATGTGCTATTTGATGCAACGCTTTTGAGCATAATTTACCAGGGAGCGATCCCGGTGTAGTGTTCAACCCATACCTCTCATGCCTCTAACATCCATAGCTTAAATCTAACCCCTGGATAAGTCACAGGAATACCCAAAAGTTGTTTAAGGTACTACGATGGGATATGAACCAGTCCGAGCCCGAAAATCTCGATAATAATGAAACAAAAAAATACATGATTGACCGCCCGAGGTTGCTCCTCCGTGAGATCAACTGTAATTACACAGAAAATCAACAGATGATGGTAACATACATCCTAAATGTTTAACAATTTGTGATCATAAACTAAAGGCCCGAACGTAATGTGGACGGAAACAGAACGGAAACGGCAAGTTTGACAGTTGTAACAAATGACGTCGATAGGTCCAATTGGAATCAACTTGGATCTAATCAGTTTTCTATCCGACAAGCGGGTTTAGTCCGACGGGGCTCTTCCGCTGCCATCGCCGTTCCGCTTCCGTTATCACTGCGTTTGAGGCTTAAGGCAATGCAGGCACCGGCCCACCGAATTCAGGTCGAGTAAAAAAAGGGTATGTGGATGTGATATTCGCATTATTGGAACCCGGGAACAACTTTGCACTTTCACGTGAATTGGATAAAAGTTGTTGGATAAAAGAGTCTGTTTCACAACACGGTTCGTGTTGTTTTGAAATCGCGTTACGTCTAGCAACTTATCTGTACATAAACCGATTTCCGTTTTTGATTGGATTTTACCAACAGTACAAACAATCGCTTTAGACCGATTCAAATCAACAGTAAGAATGCTGCAGGGGCCACGCATAAGGGAACTTCTATTAATTACGTCACGCAAAAAATGACTTTTTATACACCGGGGGGGCACCCCCCCTTTGTCACGTTTTTTGTATGGACCTTCAATTTTTTTTTGTATGGATCGTCACGTTTTCCCAAACCTCCCCTCCCCTCTTACTGGTGTTAATTATTTCACTTGCTTAAACACGTTTAATAAGAGCGCAGACAGACGTTCAAGCTCGAACAAAAGAATTTAAATTTGTTGTGTAAAATTCCATCTTGCACATTAGCGCCGCCTAGCCAACTAATTGCTACATTGGATCTGGAAGTTTGTCAGGCAACCCATTTTTTTCCTTACCAATCAAAACAAATCTGTGGCACCATCTGGGAAGCCATGTTTTTACACAGGTTAATGAGATGAAGTCGAACGTCTGTCTGCGATAAGACCTTTGGTAGTATGTATCATGAAAAACTATTACAACTCATTTTATAAAATCAGATACTTTCGAGTGATATATATGTAATGTCGGTCTAAAGCTTAAAATTTGGTCTATTCATGGAAAAAATTCGTCCCATTCGATTGATTTTTTATTAAATACAGTCTTCGTACGGGTTTCTTCCTGAATTTATGATTTAAGGCATTGCCAATTTTATTTGCTTTACCCAGCTTAATTTTCACAAAACGAGCTTAATTTACACTGTTTTGAAATACATAAGAGATTTTCATCTACGATTTATTGGCATAGTAATTCAATCTGTACTGATTTAATTCCTTTGGTTAATATTTAGATAAACCATTTGGAGAATATACAATCGAAACTCATACATATCCATTGAAAATTTTAACAATAACAACATTTTTACTATGTTATCCAGACAATAGGCCATAGTTGCGAATAAATATAAAAATATGTCCCTAACATTAGGTTCACCGTGTTTTGGTTAAATAATTGTTATTTTATGTATGCGAACTGTTAGTTTATAACGTGTGAATACTTTCTGTACACCTAGGCTGCATTTTATTCTAAACAAACGGTTTAATCTAACAAAATTGAGATCATTCGAAGATCATGGAGATAATCTGTTCAGCTTGACCTGTGAAATAATGATGCCTAAAAAGCTGAGAAAATCATTAATTACACGGAAGTAAACAACAGTATATTGATTAGTAATGTCTGAATTCCTTCGAATTAAATCGGTCATTTTAATAGGAACATAATTTTATTGATTATCACTGAATTAATGACATATTTGGTACACAGACCGAATGAAGGAGCTAGGCTAACATTACATCCCCTTACTCTATATACCAAAGCTAGCGGACTCCTCTATCTATGATCTATGTAAATGAAGAACTTGCGAATATGCTCCTCACCACGTTCCTGTAATTATTCTAAAAAACTGAACCTTTGCGACAAAATGGCAGAGCTATATTGTTTTTGTAATTTGTTTCTTTGAAGTATTCCGGAGAAATAATTTGCGCGGCTTCACTCTCGAAACACTCACATTTGTTTCGCAATCATTTTATTCTGTAGCAATGAGTTATTGCTTAAACTGCTGCCGGTCGGGACAATCTTTTTTGTCGGAACAAAATGTCCGATCACGGACACTAAACTCGGTTTGGCAATCCTCGGCTTGGAGAATTCCAGCGGAAATGATAAATTCCCCCTTTGGAAATACCGACAGGAACAACGAAAGCTCGACTGAAGAAAATTTCAACTCAAAGTCCTGAAAAGGACTGTTTGGTTTAGGCTTGTTAGGGGAGGAAAAACGTCGCGAACTATATAAAAAAAACTTTAATGATTTTACTTTCCTCTATAACAAGTAAACATAGAATTCTTTTTTTTTAATTCAAATGTCTTGAAAAGACTTCTTACCGTATTTGAGCCAAACACTTTGATTTTTTGTAGCTTTTATAGCATTTTGTAACTTAAGTAATACTTCACGTGAAAATTGAGGAACTTTTTGTTTTAAAAACTTTTAGATATTTTAACATAAAAAAAAATAACGTCAGAGGATCCAAAATGTATTGCTGGGATGATTTTTATGACACTACCTGACAATACAACTTTAAACCGTTTGCGAAACTTATCAAAATCAATATATTTTTTTTAAGTCATTTTAGGTCTCAAGAACATTGGAAAAATAAGTTGTACTATATTGCGAAGTTTCTTGTTCATGACATTTTGCTGGTCATCCCTTATCTATCATCGCAATAAGCTGATAAATATATTCATAAACATTCAACATAAAGAATTATTCCTACTTGGGTTTTACCCTAATAAAAATATAACATAGTCTCCAAGCAATTGCAAATCTGTCGTAGAAAAGTGCCAGCAGATTGAAACTGCAATTCAACATTGTACTACATTCACCACTAAATTGAAAATTGGAATTTTTACATTGAACGTAAGTACCAATTTAACAAACTTATTTAATAGTTAGTGCAAACATTACAGCATTAAATCGGCCAACTACTGTACTTATTGCACGCAACAGTCCGGCGAAATCGTATGCGATCCTTATCTGCTCTCTCTTCTGCGCTGCGATTGGCTCTTCGCATCAACCGATGAAAGGCGTGGCTTGGAGTCCTCTCGTCGTTTTTCTCACCTACGAGGATAGTCAATATGTACGGAAGTATGCTTCCAATCGTAGATTAATGCTGTAGGCTTAACAAATTGTGTAGAATTTTCATAAATGATATTTCACGAATATCCCGCTGCATCAAAAGAACCAATTATGCTTACCTGCCGTTTTAATTGTTCGTTTCGTAAAACGAGACACTCATATGCATACCGTTATCCACAAGCGTCAAAAAAAATGCTCACACATGCAAAATTAGGCTCGTAAATTATATAAACGGTGAATGTTCTACATAAATTCTCTGTCATTGTCAATATTAAATTGGCTTTTGCGTTTTAGTTCTGTGAAGCTATGAAATCGTTTCATGGTCAAGCGGTTGCACATGTCAGCGAAAAAAAAAAATGCTTTACCGTATTTCAAGTTTGATTCTTACTCATGCGAAGTAATCGGAAATAGCAGTTTATGCAACATGGTGCAAAAAGAAGATTTTCCAGCACGAGTCGTAGTTGGATAAATAAAAAAAACCTCCAATGTCGAAAACAAACTAGATTTATTCGCTCGATACTTTTACATCTTCATGAACATGAGTCTGATCCAAGTAGACTGTCACACATTTTCAAGTTGCATGTTAGGAACTGCTATGAAAATGTAAATAACTATACTCAAGATGAGTGATTCATAATCGAAATACCCAAAGGATGTAGAAGTAGCAGGAGAAGTTGGTTTAGCGATAAATGCGGGAAAAATTATGGATGTTTCGGGATAACATTCGAAACACCCAACATGAGCGCCGAATATTCTGAACATCATTTTACTATCTTACCAACATCTTCTACTCCAACGAGTACTTCAAAAAACTATTTTGGACCTTGATATTGACAGTATAATTACTACAATCAAAGCTTATGTCAATTAATGTGAAGAAAACGTATTAAGGAGCACTGAATACTCGCCCAGGTAGTCGTAGATTTCAGTTATGTGCCACGTCTTTCTTAAGTTGAAGGCCTCTTAAGATTGTGATTTGTTTAATATTAAGTGTAGTTACTTTTACATACTTTTACATTCTTCAGTAAGTATTGATTGATTTCAATCTAGGCATTTCCAATCGTCTTATTGTTTGCAAAATCTCAGCACGTTTGTTTTAGATCATTAAAGGAGGTTATTGACTGGCTGGTAATATTTGTTTATGCAAATACAGTAATGTTTGGACACCATATAAGTTTTCATATTCCACACCAATAAAATTTACGTTCAAAAATATATGGAAGTTATTTGCTATAGCAAAGAAAATTAATGGTAGACCCTTGTCATATTTATGAATTAAAGACTATGTGTAAAATTCAAGAAATCATAGAAGTCATAGAAGTTTTGAAACCAACAATAATATTTATGTCTTGATTAGAATAGTCAACGCTTTTAGGACCCTGCGTTACTCCACAGTAATTTGGCCACTACCATTTAGTTTACCGATGTGCCAAAACAAAGATCTAGCTCAAGAATCTGTTGATACTCAACAGCTACAATTAAACAAATAATAGAATTGCACCGTTGTAAGAACAACTGAGAAAAAATATTTTTCCCATGGCTCATATTATTTTTGACCAGCTTACGAGAACCGTAATTTGAATTAATTGTTCTACAATTGCAATGTTAGTTTTTTAATACCATTTCTTCTGTATTTTACAAAATGTGGATTAGTTTTATGCACAGGAAATAGAGTAAAATTAATCTCCACGGTGAAATAAGGTACACCGGGGGAAGTGAAAACAAAATTTCACAATTAATTTTCAACTTGATGTTTAACCTTCAAAACATTTCAATGTAAAACGAATTTGGGTATTATGCTTAAAACAATGATGAAATGTTAATCTTTGGACTTCTCAGAGAGGTGCACGAAAGATCTATAAAATATGACTAAGATCATCTAGTCACTCAATCCTATAGTATATATTTAAATATATCCATATTTATGCGAATTCATATATAAATTTAATGATATGGAAGACATTCAAAGTCATCAAAATAAGTAAAAAAAGCTTTTTTGACTAGAAATAAGAAGAAAGATTAGTATTTTCCATTTCGTTTAAACTACCTTTAATGCTTATCTTGACAAGATAGTTGACACATAATTATAATATTGTATAAGTGCGATGCGGTATATTCAAAAATTAATATGAAAAACATAAAAATTATAGAATTTTAATAGCTAAATTTCGTTATAAAAACATTCGGCTGAAGTGAAATTACCATTCCAACTCACTGATTCCTAAATTCCTAAGAAATCAGTACGCCACATACATCGTACCAATATAACACAAACGTCTAGGTAATGTAGACATTCGACAAATATTTCAATTAAAATTGAACAATACCTACGATCCCCAACACTAATGAATTTGTCTGCGTTGTCTAGAAGACATTTTGCCAACAATACCTTATAATCCGGTCACGGGTCATGTTGGGAAAGTCTTGGGAACGTATGATTAATCTAAAATATTTCAATTTTAAATTTTCATTGCTGTAATTTTCAATATGAATGATATTTTTGATTATTCATATTACCAATGGGTGCGTGTGTGTATTCAATCATTCTTTCAGTGACCAGCAGTGCTTGTATGGAAGAAACTTATCTGCATTTCTATGATGATTCATATGTTATAACTACATGCAAACCTTTTTTGCTCTGAGATTGAAGGTGACAGCTATTTATTGAAAATCCAACGACCGATTTCAAGAATCCCTGTTCATACACGAACATTCTGAGGTGATCTTCATATTTTGAAGATCAGTTATCAAGATCAAAATTATGTGTGTTCATATGATATTTTCTCCTGCTCTGGTATTGTTATATTTTATTTTTGATAATATAAAAAAAAGTTTCTTTATCTGATGCAGAAAAGCTCGGGTGGAACACTTAAAAACGACAATAAAAAACTATCAACGCTCAATCCGAAGAAACCCGACAAAAACACAATTTGAGAGGGAATCGATTTCATTCACTAGGTATCACACAAGAACACGAAACATTTTATTTACATTGCATAATTAAATATTGTTTTATTTAACTAATCATTTGTTGTTGTTGATGTTTCATGCAATCAAATGTAAGGCTTGAAAATTGGATATATCCTTCTTATTTTTATGCAACCTTAGGATTGGACAGCAATTTCTGCTAGAACCAAAGAAGTGAAGAGATAGTATTGATAAGTCCGTAAGAGCACGGCAGGTTGTGAAATGGAAAAGAAGTAGTTGAAATTGAGCGTAGGGCACGTTTGAAAGGCGGTAACCGATCAAGCAGACAATCTCTTCCCTAGCTACCACAATGCGTGGTATCCAAGGGGGAAGAGAACCCCCTTGGCAGCCAAGAGATTACCGGATTGATCGTGCTCATATACCGCCAATGACCCAGAGTAGTTCTAGCGATGTTAAATTTCTGTTTTACACTTTCCAAAGGCTACATGTGACAGAAATCAATTTCCAATTAAAGGTGACGAACTAGCCCAGGAGGTTAAAAGTCACCCTAATAAAGATATATAAAAAAAATCCAATTAGAGGTATTTTTAAGACACAGCTACTAATGTTACACGGTTTCAACCATGCTCTACATACCCCTCAACTTTAACTACCTACTTCTATTCAAGTTCACAACCTGCCGTGCTCTTACAGATCTATTGTTTGTATGTTTTTATGATTGATTTTGATTATATTCATTTTTGATTATTGATATTACCAATATACCTAGATTCAAACGAATTTTCAACAAAATCGTTCTCTATTCGTGGAGAAACGTTTTATGCAAGGGAAAACAGTTTTCCTTTTCTGAGTTGATTCTGAACCCACTATCAGCCTCCATTGATGATACAGAAGTCTGGATGTTTGCTTTGAAGTGTTAAAACTTGCGGATTCCTGCTGGTAGACGTTTGATACGACCTTTGAAATGAGTCCATTATGCGGACCAGTTTCCGATCCACTATAAAGCCAGAAAAAACCACTGTTAATAAATCCTAGAGGGTTTGAGCTGTTTAGTGGAATACCTGTAACTAGAAATTAGAAGAAGAATTAGTATCTTCCATTTAATTCCAACTACCTTTGCTTATCTTCGACAGATACGCGTATTTCGTCTACAATGTGCAGACTTCTTCAGTGTCTCGTACTAATAACTCGACTTAGTTATTAGTACGAGACACTGTCGAGTTATTAGTACGAGACACTGAAGAAGTCTGCACATTGTAGACGAAATACGCGTATCTGTCGAAGATAAGCAAAGGTAGTTGGAATTAAATGGAAGATACTAATTCTTCTTCTAATTTCTAGTCACTGTTAATAATTTTTCTACGATTGAAAAACCAGCGGGTCTTATGTTAGCATACTTAAATTGCGTGCAATTTAAGCTTTTCAAGCTTATGTGAAATGCGTAACTACCATAAGATGTCTATTTTCCTCGTTTTGTTTTTGTCACTTGGATCTTATTTGTGTGCTGAACTTTCTTATGGTAATGAACACTCTTTCTTGTGGTAATGAACACTCGACACTTCAATTCCTCAATAATAAATGTAATGTCTCCATTGCTTGGTGCTATCATTTTTAAAATACCATAAAACGTATCCCCATATATTACATACTTAATTAATAATGCAATAAAATATTACATACATTATTGATCAGCACAAGTTGATAACTGACAATTGATTCTGGTAAATCAAACAGTAACCTAGCATACTCAGAAGTATTCCTGACTATAGTAGAGGTTTCACTTTATACATTTGCTTACTAAATCCGTCAACTCGATGTCGTTGTCTTCAGAAGATAGGAAAGCATGATGATCGCTTGGTCCAGCAGCTATGGGTTCAATTTCTCCGTGAAGCGTCCAACCCAGATGGCACCGAGTCAACTGTAAGCCGTTTACCGAATATTGCATCGACTCGAGTGGTACAATCAGACCCGCGTTGCTTGAACCTATCAGCATACAGGGAAGAGCATCTTGGATAGCAGCAAGCTTAGCCGCGTCTAGCATCGGGTACAAAAGCTTTACCCGCTCAACGTCGAGTTTAACCGGTGGTAAGTTGATGTTCTTCGCCGTGCGTTTGTCTTGAACCACTTCGCTTGTTCCGAAGGTCCAGAGATTTGAAACGATACCATCATCGAATGTTCCTCGTTGTGTGAAATGCCGTTTGTCCATCGATAGTTTAAAGAAGAAGCCGGTCCGTGTAATCAAATCCTTACCGCTACAGAAGCGTGCATTATGGAAAGAGAAGAGCCGTCATCAAAAAGGGCAAAGACTTCTTCTACAGCATTCGAACCACGAATCTTCGCTTTTCCAACTCGAACCAGGATGTTCACGTTTTTTTTCATTTACGTTGCATACATTCATTTGACTATCTTGCGTATCCGTGCCCCGAGATGTGGTGTTCGTTGGAAGTTCATCATTATGCACCAGTTCGTTGAAATTACATCAGTATGTACCAGTTCCTGATGATTCTTTTCACAGATCGAGCAGTTCTTCGTGGATTTGCAGTTTCTTCTTGCGTGATCCGCTTTGGGACAGATGTAGCAAACCGTGCAGGAATCAGCAGCTGACCGACGTTGAAGAACAGATGATTTGCGGAACTGTTCGCACTTTACCAAGCTGCTGTGCAATCTTGACGAGCAAAGAGAGCACTTCACTGTTACTTCATTCTCACGACTGTTGACGTTGAGGACAATCTGTTACGGCTTCACTGGGTAGTTCGGTTTCTTGGCACTGAAAACAGGATTGAGGCTTGCGAGTTGATTGTCCTTGTTTCGGTCAGATAATTTTGTTTTCGGACAGTCCGGTGCCGGCAACAACTGGGATTAAGGACACTTCACCGCTAGTGCTGAACTGGTAGAATCCGTGCTTGATGTAATCCGCAAGGATTCGGAGAGATGTGATTGTCTGCTGGGTTTTCCGCTCACACATTTGCTCGGTGGCGGAACTGGCTCAGGCATGGGGGTACGCTGTTTATTTCAAAAATTCGTGAAGAGTACCCCGACCGTATCAAGAATACGTTCTCTGTCGTTCCTTCGCCCAAAGTGTCCGTCACACTAAGTGTCCATCAGCTAGTTGAAAACACGGACGGATCTTACTGCGTTGACAATAAAGCCCTTTACGATATCTGCTTTCAAACATTGAAGCTCACTACTCCTACATACGGCGATTTGAATCATCTCTCTTCAGCAACGATGTTTGTACTTTTCTGGTTAGTTAAATGCAGATCTACGCAGATTGGCACTCAATATGGTTCCGTTTCCACGCCTGCACTTCTTCATGACCGGGTTTGCGCCGTTGACTTCTCGGGAATCGCATACTGTCCCGGAACTTACACAACAGATGTTTGACGCTAAGAATATGATGGCTGCCTGTGATCCTCACCATGGTCGATATCGCGCTTTTACAATCTTCTTTTTTAGTTTTTATTATCTTTTCCTACAGCTTTGTCTAAACTGATCTTGCCTCTTATAATTTAATTTTCCTTCTGTCACAAATTTTTACATGTTCTTTTTTTATTGGTTGCTGCGATGCTCCGATGTTTTGATTTGTTTCCATGGTTACGCGCCAACGGATGACACGATGTCTGATCTCGTGACGTCAGTTCTTGCAGTGTTGCCAACAGAAAGTATGCAGCAGCGCTGCAAGCTTCCTCAATAGAAAAGTCTTCACGTATCTGCGTACAAAAACTCAATTTATCCTCGGTAGGTAACCATTACATCCGAGTAGTCTTTGTACTCCATCATTTTTGTCCAGGTTTAGGTTCTTCACTGCCGGAGCTACTGCTTCTCCAAGATAGTTAAGTACATGCTGTGAATTGGAGCACCAATCATGAATCTCAAGTCCACCTTTGTGATGAATTCATTTCACTTCCATTGCTACCCGTTGCGTTTCTTCACCGGTATCGAAACTATCCAAATGGTTATCCACGTAATGACTCTTTATTATAGCCCGTGATGCTCTGGGATAATCTGATGCAAAATCTTCGGAATTATTATTTTTGAACTGCGCACTACACGGTGAGCAGCTGGACCCAAAGATTGCAACGTTCATAATAAAGGTGTCGGGTTTTTGAGTTGGATCTTTCCTCCACAGGAAACGTAATGCGTGTCGATCTTCAGGTCGTACGCGGATCTGGTGAAACATTTCACGAATGTCTCCGTTTATTGCCACAGGTTTTTCTCGAAACCGGAAAAGAACTCCTGGTAAAGACGACAGCAGGTCGGGTCCTTTAAGTAAAACGGTGTTTAGAGAAATACCGTCAAACTTAGCCGCAGCATCCCAAATCAGGCTTCATGGGATTGGAGTGGTAAGTACCATATTCTCCGTGGATCGGCAACGGAAAGATCTTTTTCCGAAGTGATGAGCGTAGCCTTCTATCTGGAAGTCTTTAATCTGCTGGCTAAGGTTTTCTTTTAGAGCAGGCTCTCGAGAAATTCTCCGGTTTAAATACTCCAGTCGACGTAGGGCCATGGTATAGCTATCAGGTAGTTCGAATTGATCATATCCAAAGATATCTCAAATCGGTCATTCAGTCGGCCTGTTGTATTGGTTAAGATCTTTTTTGCTCTCAGGTCATCCACAGACGCTAATTTGACAACCGGTTTGGATCCAGCATCTTCCTGTCTGAAATAGTCTTTAACCAACTCGTGAAGCAGATTATCTGGATGAATTTCAAGGATATGACAGCTCACATCGACGAATTTTGCGTCACTGCCTCCACCACACCATCCGCACCATCCGAGGCGAGTTTTCGTAGCGACTGGCTCTCCTTTTCGGCCCTCTCTGTATTTTAGCGGCATCAAAAGATTTACTTGATCCAACCCGATAAGCAAGCGTGGAACAGCATCTTCATATTCGATAATTCGGGAGCCCTTCCAAATGGGAAAACTTCTGGCACAGCTGTTTTAGATTTAACGATTTAACGGGGAACTGAAGCTCGGATACAGTTCTGGCCGACTCAACACGGAAGAATTTTGCACCAGACGTTCCTGAGACATTGAATGCTATTTCTTGACAGTTTGCTTCAAAACGGGTTACGTTTCTTGTCCAGTTGAGATACAACGCTCCCGAGGGTTCGGACGCTCCTAGCTGCACGGCTAATGATTTTTCTACCAAAGTTAAAGATGAGCCGTCGTCTAGGAAAACGTATGTCCGTACGGAACCGTTTCTCCCTTGCAACGTTACGGCAACAATTCTGAAAAGAGTTTTGAAATCCTTTTCTAGATGTGAATTGCTTTCTGCTATTGTTACCGGTCTGGGTGCGTTCTCCATTTTGGAGTGAAGTAGAGGATGGTGCTTGAATTCGAACCCATCTACGCCACACTTCGTCGAAAATCGACAACGATTTCTCCGGTGTTGATTTAGACAGGTTCGACACAGTTTGAGCTTGTGAACATTGGGCTGGCGATTCTCCACATTTTGGTTCATGAACAGTTGGCAATCCTCCACGATGCCTAGCAGAAGATTAATTATTTTAAGGTCACCCGCTACAACCACATCTAACTTGTTCAACTTAAGAAACGTTGTCCAAACTTTAGTGACATTGGTGTATTTTTCTGGAATACTGGAAACGACAGCTAGTATGAACAACTTTTTTACTCCAGTATCTTTTCCTCGCTTCTAATTGTTCCGCAACTTTTCAATGATGAATAAGGTAATCTTGAATGAAATACCTCCTTCATCAGCGCCAAATTTTCTTTTCCACGTGGTCGATTAGCCTTTTGACATCATTGCAATAGAAAACAGTTTTCAGTGTTGCTTCCGACTGAACTTCTTTGCTTTCTTCGGAGAAATCAAACGGAAGGCGTGTGACTTAGTAAAACTCTTTAAGTTTTTGGTTTAGAGACGTCAATATTTTAGGTACGTTTGGAGGAATTTCAATGTCTATTCCTCCAACCATGCTGCTCAGTTTTATCGTATTTCTCGTACATAAATTGTAGTTTTTCTTGATAAGACCAAGATCATCAACTGAAAGACCTTTGGGACTTGATGATATTAGTGCATTTATGGTGCAACGCGTTGGTCTTCCATTGAAGGACAATGTTCCATCTTCATTGGGAACTTTCTCTCTCAAGTAAGCTCCTACAACTGCATTACTGGCTTGTGACTGCTCACCTTGTACAAGCCGTAGAACGTTGCTGTGGCGTTGAGATTTTGTGCAGAAATTACGTTTTCCTCTTGAACGTTCTGAAAAACGTGCTGCAAATTTTCGTACATCGCGGATTCTTTTAACGCTCCGAAACAGCTGGCCTTCCTCGCTTTCGAGTTGCACACTGGCAAAGTGCCGCATTTCTCGTAGAAACGCGTTGGTTGTATTTCAAATTATGCAACTCGATGTTCGTTTCAAGATCTTCAATAGAACTGTTCTTATTAAGCACAAATGAACAACGGTAAAAATTTTCTTTGGATAATATAAAGCTTTATCTTCAATTTTCGCGAGAACGTATGCTTTAATGCGAGGAATTTTCTTTTTTAGAAAGTTTCTGCAAATTAATCTTCTTCAAACACATGTGCAAACCTTTTGCGGATTTTCCTCGTGATTTTTTGGCTTCTTTTTCAATTTTAACATCAACAACGTGGCACATAACGTGTTGTTTTTTTGTCAAGATTGGTCACAACACATAAACAAACCAAGTTCGGCTCATCAACTTCGATAAAATTAGAACAAGTAGCATGAGCATGATTGACCGCCCACGGATGCAATTCCGTTATTGCCAGATCAGCTGTATTTACACATCGAACCAACAGATGATGTTTGGGACTATCATACATCTTAAATGTGTAAAAACTGGTGAGCCATTATAAAGCAATACCGGCGCCGGCCGTGCTCCCCGAATGCTGGTCAAGTAGGGAATGGGAAAGAACGTGTTGACATGATACTCGCTTTGGAGGAAGCCGAGAAATCCTCTGCACTTCCACGAGAAATCACTTGGATGTTGGATAGTTGGGGAAAGGTTAGCAGTACGTTTTGGTTAACGATACGCTGAAAGTATGTAGCGCTTTCCGCCAGAAGCAATGGGCCGCTTCAATGTGACTGAAAAGAGACAAGCATAACGAAAAACAAAACAAAACAAAAAAGACAAAATAAAACAGGATATTAGATACGGTCTTCAAAATTTGGTAGAAATACATTATTTGTTGCTTTGCAAACCAGCTCTCCTCGATGTCCTAGATCTCGGCCAAGTCCTGGACCTGCAGCGTCTGCAGTTGGCACTCGTCCACATCAAGCCGGTCGTCGCCGACGTGTCGGAAACCTTCCGGTAGTAACATCCCGACCAGAAGGAAACAACAAAATTATATCGGATTTTGTTAGTCAGTTACGCTGTTTTTATAACAGAGGTTGTTAGAATTCAGATCGCGGATGTTGTTAAAATAACAGAAATTGTAACTAAAACATCCTCAAGAGGTAACAAAATTATAGCAAACTATGATACAGATATAACATAAACAAAACAAATTTTGTAACAGTTTTGTTACGATGAAGCAAAATCATATCAGCTAGTGTTAGAATTAAATTGTTTCTTTACGCAGATTTTTGCTCTCAGAGCATTATATCTTAATTTGTTATAAATATGTTATTCAATTATCCAGATGTAAATGTCTTGAACAAATTTATATCATAATCAGTTAGTCTTAACAAGGTTTGTTACAGTTTTGTTATGTTTATGTTATACGCTTCTGGTCGGGATGATATTTGCGTCTAATACACTCTTCTTGCACCGATCAATTTACATACTAAGCCTGCATACCGAATCAAAATACACTTTGACACAGTATTAGTATTTTCCTCTAAAATCTAGTTCTAGATATTGACACTTTATTTCTGCTGAGATTTTCTGTCGTCAATATTCTTCCTGAATCGTAGCAATCGCCAGCTCAGGTTCGATGCAAGCACAGCCATTCATGCCGTTCGTTTTGAATGACCAGACAGCAGACCCAAGAATGAACACTTTTTACAATTCACTTTTTCCACTGCTATTACGTTGCGACCGGATTGAAAAATATCACCAATTGATTCCGAACGACCGTAATTTTTTACTTTCAATATTTTTAACCAAATTTTTGCCATTTTTCAGCGTAAAAATTGCACTTCATTTCAGTGCCACCAAGAACCATGTTCCTAGACGTCAGCTTTTTTCTACTCCTCCTCATCATTTCACGCACGACATAGGGGAAAAGCGCTATTTTCGGATATGCAAGTTCCTCTGAAAATCGATCGGAAATGCATAGATTTGTTCAACACCAGTAAGCAAAACCCGTTGGGGTTTGGCACATTTTTAATGTGACTTACGATCGAAAACACGATTATTTTTCAATTTTTCCAAAATTTTAACTATGACGGGAAAAAAGCGTCTTCGTCGCTCAAAAGCACAGCCTACTCCTCCCATCGATAACGTTAGAACAAGTAGGCTGTATTAACAATAAGATTTGAATTTGTGCCTTTTCTATTCCTTACCATCGCTAGCACCATTCCCAGGTCTCTGCTATAAGACTAACAGATAAGAAAAAGTAAAAAAAAAACGTACGTTTCTCCAGAAAATGTATCGTCAAGTCTTCAGCATGGTCGGGAATGAGTCTTGCCGAATACAAAAATCACGGAGAAAAGTCCCTGTTTTCCGCTGTTCGAGGAATATGCCATTTTTATTATTCGAGTAAATAATACATCTGGTTACGCAAAATAGAGTTTCACTCAATTTTGATATAGTTTGACTTGAGGTTACTCATTTTCATAAATAATCTTAACTCCTCGTTTGACGTCTTAGATAATTTTATGAAATTGAGTTAAAACTATCCATAATTTAGTACAACGTGACTACAAAAGGTAGCCAAATACATCGTGTCTCGTAAGGTACTCGTTGCATAATTGATAATGGCCTGATCGCTAAATGTTAGCCGATTGTGCCGAAAAATATAAATTTACCTGTGTTGTCAATGTTATCAACTCAACTTAACATTTGCTAGTTTACTTTATTTCAAGAGCCACGATATGATATCTTAAAGCGTTTGTTTTGAAAATGTCTTGCCAAATCCAATTTTTCCTTTACTTTGATAGGCCTACGTGTTTCAATATGTTCTCAATCAAATGAAATCAGTTTGCCAATAGGAAAGATTGTTGCACTTTTAACGAAATCTCCACAGCATGTTATTCCACAATCAATCTTAATGTATCTATAGAAATGTAAATAAATTCAAATAATATCCATCAGATATTTTTGTTGTGCTAGAAATGCTAGTTGTGCTAAGAACTGGATCATACATGCTATATGAAACCTCTCAAAAACTTTTAATATGAAATGTGGAAAAAGTCTTCTATACTAACGGTTTGGTCCGAATGTGCATTAGTGAAATGTATCATCAATAAAAAAAATCCACAGCTGTAATTATTTTATTCACGTGTTTATAAAAATTCAATTAATTTTGGCTCAAGGTGTTAAAGAAATACTTCATCTGATTCGTGCAACGCTGAAAACATAATCCAAAGTCTGATGAAGACTGTCCTTCTGAAAAGTGATTGAGAGATATACTGAAAATGAAGCCTCTTCTTGAAAATCTACAAAACGATCATTTTAAACGACAGGGAGAGAAAGCTGGTGAAGCCTGATAGATTTCCTTAAGATGATAGTGCTTCCGAAGAAAATGGTTGGCCATTACCAATTTACAACTATAATTCGGGAGAGAAGCTGAAATAAGTGGTCCAGATTTAAAATGACTTGAGCCGGTAACGCTTCCAGTATTGATCCTATCTCTTGCTGAAGGCTAAAAGACGAACGAGTATGATATTTAATCCTCTTTCGTTCCCTACTGCCGAAGATACAGTCACCAGATTTGGAATTCGAGCGTCAACACGTTGACACCTTTTTGTTGATAACATTTCATACATTGGAACCACCTTTTTCTGTTTTCTTTCATCTGCTTCGTTCTTTTTCATTCGGCGCTTGCAATCAGCAGATTTACAATCTCTATCCAAAATAGTCAAAACTAATATTTGAAGAGGGTATAACAGAAGAAAAGCATTTCTGGATATTGTATCACTGTGTAGTTTCCTGTGCTTTGTGCCATTCATATTTTTCCATACAGACTTGTTATTCATTGCAAGGAATTGTGCTTTCAAGCTGTGGTTTGAGCCCTACCAGTTTTCATCCAACCACTGTACTCTGTTTCGCAATTTTCGGATTATTGCGCCCTAAACTGAGATTATATGCAATTGCCCTGAACAACACATCTCATTACTATTGTCCCGTTGCATAATTATGATTGTCACAGCTTGAGTGAGCAAACGTTGCTACTGTATTTACATCGTCACTAAAGGAGCAACGAAAGTGTCCCGGTGTGATGCATACTGTGAGCTATAAAGGATCAAGAATGTCACTCGTACGGAAAGCGTGTTTATTAAAAACACTCTCGAATCAAGTTGTGGTAAATGATTATTGTTCCAAAAAAGACACAAAGTTGTTGCTTAAATGTTTTATTCAATTGTATTAGCCTAAAATTTTATGTTACAAAAATACTTTTATTTTTCGTTTATTTATAATACAGGTTCGGGACGAATTAATAAGATTAATTCGCCTTGGCTTTGTTTTGCACCGATAATTCAGCATGGTCAATATAAGGTCAAAACTTTGGTTATATTGTTGTCAAAATTTCACCCAAATATATTGATACATAAATGATAAAGTTACAGCAGGTTGAACAACGCGTTTTTTGGAAGCAAAAATTTGCTCGGCTTTATTTTTGCTACTGAGTGTATAAGGGTATTGAAGACTGTTTGTATTATAAGGTTTTCACAAAAAAGCTAAATCAGCTTCAATAAAAAAAAACATCAAAAAAGTCTGTAAACGCACTTTAAACTACTCATGACGTGGTGCAAATAATTGTCTTAATATATTAAAAATTTTCGAGTTTGCCATTGAAGATGCAAACGTAAGTACAGTCAGGTATCGATCTTTTCAGTTTCGTATTGTTCTTTTCGGGTGAATCGTGGTAGCAAGGACAAGAGTTGCAACAGGGGTTGCAGTAGTAACGGTCAGTTGGGAACAAAGGGCAGTTAAGTAGCAAGGAACAGGATAGTAACAATGGGGAGGCATTGTTTCTTAGTAGTAAGAAACCGAGGCTAGCAAGGTGCAGGACTGTAACAAGGCGCACGGGAGTTGCAAGGGATTGTATAGTAGCAAGGATTAATATAGTAGCAAGGAGCAGAGAAGTAGCAGGAGCAAGTGGTAGAAAGTGAAAGAGGGTCGAAGGATCAAAGGACATCTAAGTAGCAGGGGCCAGGGGTAATAAGAGCAGCGGGTAGCAAGAGGATAGCATGGGCCAGAGAAATAGCGAGAAACATGAAAGTTTCAGGGGGTAATGTGCAGGTAGCAGAGGATTTATCAAAAGGTTTGGCGTGAGAGGTATGGATGTTACCCACAACGCCGGGGTAACCCCCGCATTTTTTTGTTTATTCTTTCCTCCCATTAAAGATTACTACTTCGTGTTTTATTCGCGTTTATTTTATTATATCTGAAAGTAACCAACACAACAAAAATTACCTATGACAAGATAAACAAAAAAAAATTTAGCGAATTTGGTCGAATTAACAATCCTTTTTTTTAAGTCTTCCATTATGTCATTTGATTCAACTAACTGGTTCATTGATAGTGTGCACATTTTTCAATCAAGTTAAACAAACAGTGTATCTGTAGGAATAGGAAATTGTGCCAGAACTTCTGAAATGGCTTAAATCATATTTAACAAGCCACCAACAAATAATAAAATTCAACGGAAAGAATTCAAATCCTATTCAAGTCACTTCAGGAGTCCCCTAAGGTTCTTCATTTGGGACCACTGCTTTTTATTCTATATGTTAACTATATTTCCTTCATTCTGAAAACAATTAAAGTGCTTTTATTAACTAAATTTCAATGAATACTATAACACAATTATACATAAGACAAAAAATATGCTGGGCTATATAAAACGCTTCAGCCTCAATTTTGTTGACCCCTACACAATAAAAACATTCTATGTTGCTTATGTTAGGTCTATTTTGGAATACTGCAGTATAGTCTGGTACCCATTTCATAAAACACACATTGGCAGAATAGAATCCGTACAAAAGCAAGTTCTTTAATATGCTCTTGGAAAATTAGGGTGGACAACATTTCCTCAAATAAAATTTCATGAAAGCACTCTCTGCTTAACCTAAGTTTTTTTTATACACTTTTGATTGTTATTTTTTGTATTCTCCCCAACGCGGAAGTAACGATCTTTGATGAAGTTTTCAGAAGCAGATAATTTCTCATCCCCATGCGAAGCGCTAGGAGCGGACAGTAATTTTATTGCTAGAACGCATAGACATGAAGAGAAAGTGCATTGATAGTTCTGTATAGGGCAACGGCAGGCTTTGAAATTGAAAGATACAAGATTGAAACCGTTCTACCGTTCTACCGTTCTACCGTTCAAATGCCCTCCGCTCGTTTTCAATCTTGTATCTTTCAATTTCAAAGCCTGCCGTTGCCCTATACGGAACTATCAATGCACTTTCTCTTCATGTCTATGCGTTCTAGCAATAAAATTACTGTCCGTTCCTAGCGCTTCGCATGGAGATGAGAAATTATCTGCTTCTGAAAACTTCATTTTTTAGATACGTTAACTTTTTTTCGAATCTGGAAGTATATGTAAATGTTATAGCCTACGTTAGTTTGACAAAATAAATAAATAAAAAAATAAATCACATTCATAGAATTTACTAACATATCGGTTGAGTTTTATAAATTAGGAAAATGGAAAATGAGAAAGATTAGTGATTCCCATTTAATTTCAACTACCTTTATTGCTTACCTTGACAGATACGCGTATTTCGTCTACAATGTGTAGACATTATCTGTATCTAGTATCTGTAAAGACAACCAGGTAGTTGGTATTAAATGGAAATTACTTATCTTTCTTCTCATTTTCTCGTTACAGGTATGCAACTGCAAACTCAGACTCACCAGGAAACGTCTGCTAGTTTTTCGATTTTTTTATACCTCTCCTCTCTGTCATGCTGTTTCGTATACATATTTATCGTATTGTCAAAAACTCTCAATTGAATATTTTTGACGAAGGACTACATCTTTGTTTTCTATACTGGGGTACAATTTTTAAAAAAATGGCATTGCGATCGTCACGAAAAGTGGTCAGGGTTTGAGCGTTTATATCTTAGCCATTTCTCAAAAAATGTTCAACATTTTTGTCCCAATGAATCGGAAATATTTCTACGCATTAATTTCAATAGAGACAATTGTGGATTTTGGTCCTCAAACTATTGAAAAATTCATAAATGTTAAGCCTTATCGTTAAAATAATATCAACGCCTTCTGTCCTAAGGGGTCATATATGACATCGAAAGGAAAATGGCTTTTCAAAAACCAAGACTGAATAAAAGTGTACTCTGGCTTTGACAAATTTGTTTTACATCAATTCTTTTATCTGAAAAATATATATAAAAAAACATATGTGTTTAAGGCCTAATTGACGACCTAAAACATCCTAATTATAAAGAAGTTCAGGAAAAAAAAAATAATGACTTACTAATAATGTAAACGGTGTTCTAGAATAGGGTACAAATGCATAGATATTATTACATTCTTGTTAATAAACGTTAAACATTTTTATCTTTTGGTTAGCTAAAACGTATTCAAGTTCGGAACTTCGGATCTACAGTTGAAACAGTAGGTTTACAACCTATAAAAGATGACGTTGAATACATATTCAAACATATTGAATGTACCTTTTGGAAGGTCAACAGTCATTTTTGGATAAGTTTGTAATGTTCTTCTAGGTCTTTGAGTTCAGAACTTAAGATCTACAGTAGTAACTATTGCATTTTGGGCTTTACAAAATTCCATAACGTGTTCAACCATATTCAGTGAACATTTCCGGGTGTAAAAAAACATAACGAGATAAACTGGGATGATCTGAGTCATCCAAACAGTCCTTGAGTTGGGAACATAAGATCTACAGTTGTAACAGTAGGTTTTTGGGGAATGCAAACCAACCATATGTATTTAAGAATATTTTTGAATAGTGTGGAAGGTCAACTGACATAATGCGACAATCTTTAGATATTCGAGGTCATCCAAACTTTCCTTAAGCTCAAAACATACGATCAACAGTTGTAACAGTTGGTTTTTGGGCTACATAAGTGATTGAACTGATCAATGCGACTTACCGAACCGAACTATTCGTTCGAAATACAATAATACCGAATCTGATTACCAAGTGTGATGGATTCAAACATGTTCAATATAACTTCGTAGGTCAACAGTCTTATTTAACTTTGTGATCCTCTAGGTAATCCAAACTTTGCTGGAGTTTAGAACTTGAAACCTACATGAGGAGCAGAAATTTGTTGGGCTTCACAAAGTTACGTCACGTATTTAAGCATATTCAATTAATATTTTTGAACACAAAAAAACACAAAACGATAATCTAGGGATGGTCTGGGCCATTCAAACTGTTCTAGCGTACAGAACTTAAAATTTAGAGCGGTATCAGTAAATTTTTGGTAATGCAGAGTTACAAAAAATATTCAAACATATTAAATCAATATTTTCAAGGGTCAAGTAACATTATAAAGCAATATGACACGTTTTAGGTCATCCAAACTATCCTTGAGATCAGAACAAAGGACGTACAGTTGTAACAAACGTTTTCTGGCCTATGCAAAGCTTCACTGTGGCTTAAAACATATTCATTGAATATATTGGAAGAACAACAGGCATTATGAGGTAATCTTTATTCAAACTATCCTGGAAATAAGAACTTAAATTCTGCAGCTTTAGCTATTGCTTTCTAGACCAAACATAGTAACAATATGTATTTGACCAAATTAAGTGAGTTTTCTGGAGGTTATTCATATATAATGAGATATCTTGGAATGTTCTTGGTCACCAAAACTACCCTTGAGTTCAGAAGATAGGATTTACAGTCGTTACATCAGCTTTATCACCAATAAAAGGTGACAATATGCCTTCAAACACATTCAGTGAATCTTTTGTAAGGTCACCAGTCAATATCAGAATATTTTGGGATATTCATGTTCATTGAAGTTGACCATGAGTTTTAGACTATACAAAGCTATGACAAATATAAAAACATATTCAATGAGTATTCTGAAACGTCCACAGACATGATAACCTTGTGAGTTTCATGTCATTCAGAACTTAAGGTTTTCAATAGTAACAGTAGCTTTATGGGCTATTCAAAGCTACGGTAGTTTGTTTGGCATAGAATATACCAAGATTATCTCATAATCTATGTTGCTCTTCCAGGACATATATAGAATATGTTTAAAAACATATCATAGTGAATAAAGCTACTGTTACAACTGTAGATCTTTAGTTCAGACCTTAAGGACAGTTTGGACGACCTGGCACAACTAAAAAAAAAATATCCTACTTTTTTCAATCATTTCTATGTTTTTGAACAACAAATCAATCAAAATACACCAAATTGCTTGTATTATAACACTTTTAAATAAATTAGGCATAAATGAGTTTATTCAAAGAATATTGCATTGTACAATCTAAATGGCTAACATTGAGTTGCGTAGTCTTACGTCAAAATTTCGAACAACCCAATGAGGCTATACCGTGTAGTTTCCTTGAGCACCTAACAAAGCCCCCCTCTCGTCCCCCTAAAAGCTTGACATTATTTTTGCATGACTCCTGAGCGTATTTCGAACTTGAATGACTACGATCTGGAAGGGCTTTTTTTTGTATAGTGCGTGAATTCCGAACTTATGTAATAACCAACAGAAAGGACCGGGTCACTAGCACAGGTTTGCTGCAAATGCAATATCTTAACCAGTAAGGCTCTCTAGATATAACTTACACAAATTGCAAGCTCATATGCATACTAGCGCCGCGTAGTGAGATAATTCTGAACATATGTGACCACCATCTGGGAAGGTTTGGCCACTAGGACAATTTTGCTGTAGACAGCAATGTCCTAACTATTAAAGCTGTTGAGATATAAAAATAACAAACTGGAAGGTCATACTAGGGCCGTGAAGTGAGTGAATTCCGAAATCATTTTACTCTCTTTAGGAAGGGCAAGTTTACTGAACACTTAGATGTCATAGGATGAAACCAATTACCCCTTGCCGACGCGTTACTGCACTCATTTCTAATAACTCGAAAGTTCCTCTAGCGGTGAAATTCTTTATTAAACCGGAATCCAATGACAATGGTTTGTTGGTCTACGCCCGTACAACAATTCTGCTGAAGACTGTAGTGGTATATTACTTGAAACATCTGAGATAGACCTCATTTCCCTCATTAAGTGGAAATGCTATACGCTGCTGGTATCGTTCTTTTCGGGTTCGATTTCGATTTTCGATCGAGTATTAGTACACGACACTTAGGAAGTTTGCACATTGTAGACGAAATATGGGTATCTGTAAAGATAAGCAACAAAGGTAGTTGGAATTAAATTACTAATCTTGAATCATAGAGGGTTTGAGCTGTTTAGTGGAATACCTATAACTATTAGAAGAAAAATTAGCATTTTCCATTTAATTCCAACTACTTTTGCTTATCTTGACAGATACGCGTATTTCGTCTACAATGTGCAGACTTCTTCAGTGTCTTGTACTAATAACTTGACTTAAAGAAAACCTTCGCCACCTGCCGTACATAGACTAATTTTTCTTCTAATTTCTAGTTACTAATCGCTCTCATTTTCCAATTATTATCCTTTGTGTTGATAGTAAATACACACTTAGAAAATTTTAAAGTATTCGGTAGTTTTTTACCGAACTTTCAACAGCTGAACGTTCGGTAATCCGATTTACCGGATTTCGGTGAAAATTTACAGTATTTCGGTAAAAAAATAACCGGAACTTGTCAAATTGTACCGAAATCCGTTAAATCGGATTACCGAACTGTTCAGCTGTTGAAAGTTTGGTAAAAAATTACCGAATACTTTAAAATTTTCTATGTGTGTACAGCATAAAAAGCCAAAGACTTGATGAAACTGAATCTTTGTTTAAAAAAAAAACATGACTGATTGAAAAAGTACTCGAGAAATTGTATCTTTAATGCACAGGTCTACTAGGTCAACCATGATTGCTATAATGTTCTAAGCGCTCAGATAAAGATTTTTAGAACCATTAGTTGTTGTTTTATACATGATTTTCATATACAAGTACAAATATAATAAGGATATGATCACTTTCAATGTTGTGAAAATAACTCAACTCGTCTTCTAGATTTTGATTTAAGGAATCCAAAAGGAACCAGCGGCTTCAAATTTTGGTTTAATATGCCATCTAAGCATGGAAATTAAAAAAATAAATGCCTACTATGAGAAAATTACCAAGCCAAGAGATCTCCTTGACCGGACTGGGATTTGAACTCGTGACTTCCGATTTTGTGATATCGAGTCCTGGCCTGTCGATACGTTAGACCTCTTATAGACTATTTTTGTGTTATTATTACGAATCGTGAAATAGCGACATCATCGCGTCTCTGATCGCTTCTACCTTCGGTAAGGGAATTGAAATAAATAAGTGCACTCGCCGATTTTGTCGATGAGAAATAAAAAAAAATCAATTTTGACAACGTTTATCAAGGATATTGGGGCAACTTTTTCAAGAAAAATTTACATCTATAGTTAAGTTCACTCGATATTGCTGTCAATATAAAAATCCGTGATAAACTCCAATTGAGTGTATTATCTGGTGCGAAACCTTTACAATATGTTTTTTAAACCGTTTTGTGAAAGGTTATCTAAATCCGAATTTAATTAAACAATTTTCTTTCGTCTCAAATTACGCTCCCTTCGTGTAGTTCAACTGAACGACACTTCCATCGCACATCAAAGCTGTTGCGATTTAGAAGAAGAGTGGAATATGCTACGCATCTTGAAAGGTCGCTTTGGCGAGGGACATTGTTTCCATGCAACGGATGAACTCTTTATGCTGGTAAATATTTCCAACAGCAAGGGTGCGTCAATGATGGCAACGATGTTATAGGATTCGTTAAATTAGAGATCCAGACAGAAAACGTAGCTCATGGATGAGATTTATGGGCAAGATCTTGTTACACTGGAATATACCTGACACCAACCGGAAAATTGGCTTTTCCCACTACGGTTGTTAATTGTCACGGGGGATGCATATGATAGATAAACCGACATTATCACCAATCGAAGCAACGTTTTGCCCTGCCGTGTGCAACTAATGAGATTAGCACTTACACCAACATTCAATAAACAACTGTTTTCCTGTAACCACCACGCATAATTGAGTTAATTAGGCGGGTTGAAACGATGTTCACATTGCGGAAAAAAATAATGTATTTTTAAAGCTGTGATCATTATTTTCCGATGATACATCCCTAGCGATAAAAGGATGTGTGTTTTCGAGTAAGATTCCCTCGAGACTTAATTAGGAGCAGCATTTTCATTATGAAATTGAATTCCCTTACGATTGCCGAAGTCAAACTACTTGCACATGAATGAAACTATGAAAAAGTAAAATATAAATCAGGAGACCCGAACTAAATTTACGTGATTAATCGAAAGAATTAGTGAATTAAAAATAATTAGTCATTAAGGAAATAACATTAGTCTTATTTCGGCCATTTCGATGCAAACTCCTTTACGAGAAATTTTTCTCCCTGCACGGCGTTAAATGTTAACCGATGTGAGCTAATTTGTCAATTTTCATTTATTATGGATCTGTCTGCGTTCATTCTCGTACAACATAGCATGCGAGACAAAACTTCAAACGGCGATTTTCAGCGCGGGAGAAAGAGATTACATTTCCGAATTACTCTTACATGTATTTATTGTAACATCGTCGGGACACATTCGTCTAGTTTCAAGCATGAATTGAGATCAAATACATGACTTACATTGGAAACATATCAATACAGATAAACTGAATATTTCGTATAGTAGGAA
Organism: Aedes japonicus; assembly: GCA_034211315.2. Lineage (NCBI taxonomy): Eukaryota > Metazoa > Arthropoda > Insecta > Diptera > Culicidae > Aedes > Aedes japonicus. The sequence continues at coordinate 6,704 of JASCZW010007136.1, read as the reverse complement.
TGTACTCGTGGTGTATGTAGGTCAGATGGCCGAAAATAAGTTATCCACATATTTTTCTTTCAAATCATAAAAAAAAAAGATGTTTTATTCAAACAAATGGACGGTTCTTTATTTTACGGGATTGAACTTGAGCATTGTGAAGATCGGATGAAATTAGTATTATTCTTTCACGAATCAAGTTCAGAACAAGTGTTTCATCATATTTTTTGGACGCCATAGCACAATTTTTTTTTTGAACTCCTGCATATTCTCAGCTGCATTATCAGTTTTTTTTTTTTTTTGAAGACCCTCTCCACAATCACCAAATACCGTGGGCCAAAGCTGAGGGCAATTTGGCGGATTGTTGTTTTTCTCAACGAAATCCCTTTTCCGTGAGCCAATTAGAGTTAAGAGTTGTTTTAGCGTAATGCCCCGACGCTAAATCCAGCCAAAATAACTGAGGGGTACTATGCTACTGATATAAAGGCAGTAACCTCCCTTCGATAGATTTCCGCATGGCTTATTCCGGTAGTTTAAAAAATGTTAGACTTCATACCGCAGGAGCATATTGCTTGCCATAGCAGCACTTTTCGACCAAAATTCTCCACATGAATCTACCTGTTTGCATCGCTTACATCCTTCCCTGCGATGGCAGTGTAACGTTGTGGACATGGAAGAGCGTTTGAGCCCTCTTTGGTCTTTTTGTCCATCAAAATACATGCATTCAATCGCTGCAAAACTCGCAAATACAATTTCCGGGCCCTTGTTGCAGGGCGTTGCTATTGCTTCTGCACTTTGGCGATTTTCGCAGGCGATTTGGCCTCTTGTAGGTCTTCAGGTTGTTCCGTTTCTTGATACGTTGAATTATTCCAAGGCTGGTTCCCACTTAATTGGTCAAATCACGTTTCGACATTGATCTGTTCAACCGAATTAGAGCTACCACTTTCTGATCCAGTTTAGAGTTAGAAGATCCGGATTTCTGCCTCTTCTTGGCAGTTCATCTACAGAACAGTGTTCCTCAAACTTGGTTATGATGGGTTTTACACTTGCGAGATGAATTCCAATGCGCTTCGCCAATTGTCACATAGTTACACCCTTTTCACGTAGCCAACCGAGCAAACAAGTACACAAACGAAAGATAACAGTTAAACGCACAGCATGCTATGATGAACACATTAAAACCATCACAAATACACGCGAATTATGCATATGCACGTGGATAGCCTATTTCCGATACATTTCTTGGTACTAACTAGACTCATCAGAGAGTTGTCGCCAGCATTATAGCGTTGCGAATTTCAATCAGGGTACACTTTTTTGTTCGACCGGCTGAGGGGTTGTTTGGAAAGGACGACGTTTGGGCAACGACGAGACTAAGTAAACCCAAACGTATCTATCTGGTAGTTTTTGGATATGCCTTTTCATTAAGCGGATGAAGTCAATGCTGAAAAATGCTCTCCTAGAATCATTTGATCGATGGAGTGTAACTAACAATGGTCCTAGATATCTAGAGTCCTAATTTATTACCTAACTTGGAACTATGTAAATATAAGTGCTTCAGGCCTGGAAAGTCAGGTATTCGAAGAAGTACACATTTGGGTTAGCACAAAATCGTGTCCGTTATACGTAACTAAAATAAAATATAGTTGTATATTATCGCTTACGAGCGAAACATAACCTTTTTGAAATAGTGCTGTATCTGTAACTGGAATGTGGTATAAGTTGAATGAGTTCAAATCATCGAAACTAAAATTATTTTTTTAATTAAATGAAAAACACAAATAGCTGTTTTACGTTCAAACCCGAATTCGTCGAAACCATGAAATCTTACTAGTTATTGAAAAACGTTGAAAAACATTATCCACACATTCAAAGGAATCATTTAATTTAGTGGGCTTCGTTTTATTGCGGTTTTGGCATTACCCGTCGGTCAGGTGTATTCTGAGTATTAAATTATTCTTCATTCCGATAAATAAATTCAATTAAACATGTCATAAAAAGTATGCTTTGGAATATATGTTCGACAGAAAATTTCAGGTTAAAAAATTGATCAACTTTGCTGAAGAAACCCAACTAAGAATATGTCATTTAGCCTCAATGGTATATAGAAATTTTATGCAAAGAACAAAATCTTTGTCGAAGATACCCGAAGTCCAATCCCATAATTTTTGTTCATTTTTTGTCCCATGATTTTTTTATATTTTGCATTCCAGGTTACTACTTATCCGTCATACCTCATAGCCCTAATGTTTTCTAAAACTGATCAAACCCAAAGGCATGTTTGGATGAATTCTTGCATCACCGGGTAGTAATAATAGTTGACGATTATGGGACAAAATTAAAGGATGGAACGGTTAAAACTTGGTCGACTCAAATATGACGTAGTTTTTTGAAACTGTGCATTTAAAAAACTTGACCAGCCCTCATTTTGCAGGTGCATGCGTACGAAATGTTGACTCTTGCTAAAATAACGTAAAAGCAAGAAGAGCAGCGTATCAACATTTTACGCGCCCAAGCAAAACCCATATTATTTCCACGCCAACTTGGCAAAATCATTGAAAATATTGCCAAATCAACCGTGATGAATGTTATAAAAATGTTTGGAGGACATCTGACGACTGCCGGGAAGCCGGGATCAGAAGGAAACCGAAACCAAGAAGTCGTAGCGACCGGCAGAATAGTGGTCAGCATTTTCAAACACAACCTTTCCATCAGGGATATCGGAAACAAATTGGGAAAGTCCCACAGAACAGTGCAAAGAGCATAGAAACGAGCCGGACTGTCAACATATAAGGTTACAGTGACACCAAATGGAGATGATAAGCAAAACACAACAGCCAAAGGAAGAGCACGTGAGTTGAACACCAGTTTGTTGACCAAGTTTGATTGCGCCGTAATGGACCATGAAACATACGTCAAGGCTGATCTCAAGCAACTCCCAGGTCAAGAGTTGTCTACCGCTACCGGAAAAGGAAAGGTTCTAAATAAGTTTAGGGAGAACAAAATGTCAAAGTTCAAGAAAAAATAACTTGGTTTGGCAGGTAATTTACATCTCCTTTTTTATCTTTATTATGGTGACTTTTAATCTCCTTGGCTAGTTCATCACCTAATTTGCATCTGTCGGCTAAACAGTGAACTTCATGACAACTGTGGCAACAATTCACTGTCAACCAAGATATTTATGTGAAGGAATACTTCCAGATCAGCTGTATTTGCACAAAGAACCAATCGATGATGTTTGGGATTAACATGCATCTTCATTGTGTAAAAACTGGTAACCCTTTATAAAGCAATACCGGCGCCGGCCGTGCCCGAATGCTGGTCAAGTAGGGAATGGGAAGGAACGTGTTGACATGATACTCGCTTTTTAGGAAGCAGGGTTCGTTTTGGTTAACGATACGCTGAAAATATGTAGCCGAAATAAAGATTGATCATTTATATAATAAACTAATCAGTGTGCATTTAATCATGTGTGACCAATATTTGACCGTTCCACCCTTTAATAACTCGTAGCGCTATGGTGCCTTGCGCAAAATTGTTCAGTTGAGCAAGCCCTACTATATGACTTGACAATTTCAGTTCTGTGAATTCATATTTATTGTATAAGTACTGTTAAGTGTATTTTGAATGAAACGTTCCAGAGACATGATTTTCTCAATAAATTTGGTCATGCTTAATATGCTCAACAAAGTTGGCTCTGAACAAAGTAACAAAATACGTCAAAGCTGTCAGAGTAAAGTAATACTATTTTAAGCCTGATTTGACTGCACAATATTTTTTCTAAATTTTTTTTCCCATTTAGTTTTCATCCTACCTCAATATTTTGTCAAACATAGCTCATATTTTCAAGGAAATATTTCTTCACAAGGGCCAAATATATGTGTATAATTATAAATGTCAAAATCTCTCAATAGTGAAAATTTGCGCAAAGTCCAAATTCCACGGTTTTATTTTCATAAACTTTTTCTGCGATTGAACTTTTCAATGTTATTTATGATTTTTTAAAGTAGTAAAAAGTAAAGTTTTGATCATTGCCTAGGGTGAAACAGCTATATTTTGAGTTGCATTGATGCACCGAGTAACTCGCGAGTAACTCAATATAGCCACAGAGAACAGACGTCCATCTTCGATCTGCTACTTGTGTTAAACTTTAAACCGACATTTTAAATGTATGTCGTTATGTTCCTGGTAGGCGACGCTGCAGTTGTGCGATAACTGTCATGTCAATGTTTATAAATCAAAAAACCTAGCACATAACATGAAAAGTTTTGTTTGCTTTTCTCTGCAGTTGCTTTTTATACCGGCTGCCTATATTAACTTTTACACACGAATTTTAAGAAAAGGTATATGGACATCAATGTCTGTCTCTATGATATAGCTTTGAATCAATCTTCATCGCTTCTTATCGGTTGCCAGGGTTTCAAAAACTTAACTTCCAAATTGTTTGGAAAAATTAAGGACATTTTGCTAATGACAGTAGAAGATGGAACAACGGCGAGTCCTTTGCAAGACCACAAAGGTTGTAAGATTATTTGATATGTGATACGTGATACGGGCGGCTTCAAAGAAGTCCACACACTTAAATTCGGTTTTGATGTTCGGTAAAAAATTTGACGAAATATTTCGGTAAACACAAAGTATTACCGATTTTTCGGTAAACCTAAATAATTTTACTGTAAGTTTGTAACACTTTACCGAACGATCTGTTATGTTGTGTTTTATGTACCGTATTCGGTAGAAAAAAATACAATTCATACGGTGAAAACAAACAATCACTGAATACGGTAAGCGCTTTACCGAACAAAACGTAAAACTGAACTCTGAATTACAACAGCCCGGTAATGTAGTATTAACTGTCAAACTATCGGCCATTTTACATGAAGTCTCGTGGTTCAGTTGTGTTCCAAAAGGTGGTTTTGAAGAGTATCCATCTTGTGGCAGAAAACCCGAAACCAACGGTGATGGAGCAGGTATACCAGCAGCTGCAGGAGCAGAATCCTCGACTTATCGAGATTATCCGTAAGATTTAATTTAACTATTCTTACCCCTAATTATCTACAGGTTTCTCCGGTGTTGATATGCTTTTACTGGCTGGAACAAGTCTCCGGATATGTTTCCGGAATTTTTGCATGCATCGCCTTGTTTTTTTTTGAAAATATTTTAATACCGGTTTTAGTATCTAATTTGAATTTTAGTTTTTAATTGAGATAAATATATATATTAATTAATAAAATGAACAAATTACAACAAATATAGCATTGTTTAATAAAACAACATCCGAAAATTTTGGTGTTTAATGATAAAAACAAAAAAACTGAAATGGTTCGGTACCCGAATACACAAATTACCGATCTGTACGGTAGTTTTTGATAGATCATCAAATCTCCCATTACTGGACTGTACGGTATTTTTTGACAGTTCATCAAAAAATCGAGTACCGAACGTTCGGTAATTGATTTAATTACCGAACAGACTACCGAACGTTCAGCTGTTGAAAGTTCGGTAAAAAATTACCGAATACTGTAAAATTTTCTAAGTGTGCAATGATCAATTATCATAACGATGTTTATAGACTGGTAAATTGCTAAACATCGATTCTGCGAAGTTTGAAGCTTGGGTCGGAGTGCAATGGGCTGAGCTCGTTTATCTCTTCTTCTGTCCTCCGATCCACAGCACCACTTGATAGTGTGATCGTCTGACAGCATGATGCTGCAATTGCAAATCGCAGGTCAAACCGAAACTGATGGGTTTATTCAACGTATGAAATGATTGGAGATATTAAAATAACTTCTTCACAAAAAACTCACACCAGTAGAAGTAAATAAAACAAGAATGTAGATGTAAATATCAAACTGTACGAATATATTAGATATGTAGTTTGAGCGCAAAAATTATGTTTTCAAAATCAGAGTTAAAAATATTAAAATAGCGAAAATTTCTTGGGTCTAATTGTCCACACCCGACAGCTCATGTACTAGCGTGCGGTTTGTTTTGACAGCTGCTGTGCAAAAACAGAGAACAAATGACACTGCTCGTTTGCTGAGCAACGTGAGTTACTCGAGGTACCTCAAAAGCAACTCTGAAAATGCTAGCTGTCTTGCCCCTTGATCAATGCCAATAAAAGAGTCAAACGCCATTTGTAGTGAGTCTCAGCCCGTTATAACTGAGACTTAGTTTATCGTCATAGTTAGAGGTAAGTTCTAATATATTCTTCCAATATTGCATGAATCACATAGTTTCAATTCAAATATTTGGTAACATTTATGAAAAGCTGAACAAAAATTAGAAAACTTCATAAAAATAAATCCTCATTGGTTGCAAAGAAGCTAACTCTTATAGTGGGCAACATTATGTGCATTTCAGCAATTATTCAAACAGACGACCTGGCTTGTTTGTTCATGGCCAAAAACTAATTTCTATAGTTGTCTATTTGTTTTTAAAATGCATGAATTGCTTTCTAAAAGTTCATGTAAATGTTGAATCACGGGAAAAAATGTCCCAACAGATATCATCGTGATATTTTCACTGTATTTATATAAGAACAGTTTTTGGTCGGCATCATTTGATTTTGTGTGATTTTAAAAAGACTCAAAAAGCTGTTGTGAGCGAGAAACAGTTCAAGGCAAACTACCGTTCTGCGGCGGATAAAGTGGACAAGGAGACTGTACAAAATCTTATGGCAGATGTTAAACGAAAGATCCGGCAATCCATACGGTAAAAAGTAA